>JAMZAV010007953.1:0-28746 GCA_024449915.1 Sweltsa coloradensis | reverse complement strand
TTTTAAGTCAAGTAAAAAGAGGGAAAAAAGGTAAACTTAAAATTAACGTGAGATTTAGAGTAAGCCCTAAAGGTCAAAAGACATCTTTATGAGTCAACGTACCTAGAAATTTTGCTATTTCATTTAGGGTTTATGATTATAGATACCTAAAAGATGTTTTTGAAAAATCAATGAACTTTAAAATTTTTGACATGTCATTTTATGGAATAAAAAAGATGCTTTAAAGATATCTTTAAAAGTTATCGGAATTTGCAATTCACTCATGGTCATTTAGGGTAGAATAAAGATGCCAAAAAGATATCTTTGAGAGGCGCCTTCTCTCACATTTGTCATCTTGACATTATTTAGTGGTGTTAAAGATGCGGGAAAGATATCTTTTAAATGACATGTAATTTTAGGTAGATGAAAGATATCCTCTTTTTATCTTAAAGATGTCATTAAAAGACATCATCACTATGTTACCTGGGATAGAACACAAATCCAAGAAAACAAACCTTTCTCTCTCAAGTCACGGAAGTTCTGAAAATGCCCCTACTAATTGAAGCTTTCCAAAAGTTTAAAATCCCTTCGTAAGTTTATTATTTCCAAAGTTCTGCTATTTTACTCTTTTAAATTGCATAACCCTTTCCTTGTAGTGGGCCACACTATGATCAATAAACCACCCCAAACCACCCTTTACAATATCAGGGTTCTTTTCATTTACTATTACTTTTTTAAATGTTTTTCAAATGTATTTTACTAACTTTTAAATACGAAAGGCCTATTTATAAATTATAAAATAGGGAAAGCCTATTTACCGTGTACTGTAACTTATCTTATGTGTAAATATTTGTACACAGAACAACAGCTGTTGTCAATTAGATTGCACTTGTGGGTCTCCGGGCCTGTTGTCAAGAAAGATATAATAAGAAAGATATAATTATAACGATTCGAACATGATCTTCGCTTTTTCATTGTGAACTCTGCTTTCTTCGTGATTAGAGTTTTTACTATTATGTATTATATTCCTCCTCCTCATTACATTGTGCTGTTTAACTGGTCAATCCCCCTTTAACAAATGCCTGCAGATGATAAACAATAGCCGATACAATATTAAAAATTTGATACTATTGTCCGTAATGCCAAAATGTGCAGCAGTTACAACAATGATTTTGCTTAGTTTTTGGTGCATATGCAAATTAATTGACTTTAAATTTCATCATATATTATTGTCTCGGTTAACACAGTTCAACGTGCAAAAAAAATGGAATTAATTTCTGCAGCCTCTGTACTTGGCTTAAAACATGTGGTTATTTAGAAAACTTGTGTCAAGAACATGACTCAAGAGAATGCAGCTGCAAAACAGAGAAGGATTTGCGAGGAAATACTTTTAAATCGGGAAAGTGGGGTTCATTGTGAAAAATACAATTTGGAAAAAAAATTTTAAATATGTCAAAATCTTTGCTCTCTCCTTGTTTTTGGTATGCGCTATTCACAATGGATTAAATAGAATTTAAAAGTGGTAAGTATAAGTTATTGCTAAATAGATGGTACATTTTAAAATGTTTTTATAACAAAATATTTATTTACGTATGCACATTATATTTACGTTTTGTCAAGCTTTATGTTACTGTTTACGAATGTTATTTTTTTTAAATTAGTTATCTTTAATTTTCATCAGGCCAATCATGTTATATGAAAAAATAAGATATCATAAACTTAATTGAGCTAACCGTTATAATTATAATTATTCAATTATCAACATTGCAAAATATAATGTATATACTGTAGCCCCAGTACAGGTTTGATTGAAGGTTAGCTTAACGAGCCTTATCGCCTCGTAAATAAATACATAAATCAACAACCAAGGGCTATATTATTGATGTTTTTTTTTTTTTACTTGGACTAATTCGAGCAAGGTCCCATCGACAAAAGTGACCTTGGAGAATTGTGGTTAGACGAAAAAACTGACCCAAGATTATTGACGAACTTTACATATTTTCTGTAAAAACACTAGGTTTTGTTTTTTGTGGTTTGGGCATTTGATTCAGTCACTTGTAATTTCGGGACGCGTTATTTTGCCATGTTTGAGTATAATTATATTTATCCACATTTTCAAGACGGAATTTGTTATTTGGTCATTTTATATTGGAACCAATTGCTTCAGTATTATAAAAAACAATAAATATTTAAATTAAGAAAAATCTCCTAAAACGACAATTTTCTCCAACTTCAGGATTTAAATGCATTGCAATCACTGCTTTATAGATATGTTTCGCATGAGGATATGTCACCGACAGTGTTGGCTCGAACTTTTTCAAGCGGACTCCTGATTCGGGACGCCCCGGGTTTCAAATCCCGTCGAGACCGGCAATCCTGACTGAAGGTTTTTCCCGGGGTTGCCCTCAGTTGTAAATGCGAATCCAAGGGAATCGAGTCCTCTTCACAACCCTTTCCGTCCCCGCCATATGGACCCAAACGTTTCTAATTTTAATCTGGGTAAAATAATAGCTTTTTTCAATTTTACCCTATTAAAAAAAAAATGGTAAATTAATATAACCCCCCCCCCCCGCACCCCCATTTCCATGTAGAGAAGATATAAAATACACATATGCAAAGAGGATAAATATGGGGGGGAAATCCGTTTGTCCCGGAAATGTAATAAATCTCTACTAATGTTATTATTAAGAAACAAAAAATCACAAAATGCAAAAGATTCTATAAAAATCTAGTTTGAGGAATGTATTTATAAATAAATAAATAAATTAATTAATTTTATTTAGAGTCTACCCACTCAGTTAAATAACTGATTTTCAGTGGGGGACTTTAAATCCAAAGCGACCAAGCCAACCTTGCAGGCCCCCGACGCAATCGACGAGTGAGCGATAACCAACAAATGATCGATATTTTAATAGGAAATACAGCAATAAAGTGATATGGACAGTGAGAACACCCCCCGAATCAACGCCAGAATCAACAAGGCCGATTCAGAACAACTCTGAATTTATTATGTGCTTCATGCTAGGTCGGCTCAAAAGTCACCGTTTACAAATTCCTAGGCCAAGAAGTGATGGACTTTAGTCCAAATCAGAAGTAAAAAAGTTCCAACTGTAACGGGAATCGAACACTTTACCTTCTGCATTGGAAGCAAATACGCTAACCACAAGACCAACGAGCACACAAAGACCATTGAGCCACACAAAATTGGAGTGGAAATTATATTGAAACTTTTAATCAAAAGACAATTCCCAACATTCCTTTGAAAATATGATAAAAAAATTGAAAACCCGTAAAAAATCTTTTAAAAAAAATGAAATTTCCATTTAATCGTTTAAAGTGCCCTTATTTGAGAACAATTAAACTTGGGTCTGAAAGGCACCCTCGGACATTCCTTGACAAAAAACTTCTTCTAGATATTGAAGAGAGGCAAAAAGGATTCCTACGAAAAATTATAATTATAATAAATGCCATGTCCCCCCTGGCCGCTCATGTATTGCAAACAGCATATTGGATGGCAAATTAATTTTAAAATAAGATTGTTCACTCCCTTATTTGTATTCTCGTTCATGTGTCAGGCTCTAATTCTTGTTCCAGGCATTGAGTCTTGCAGCAACCTCCTGTCCAACGGCTCGTTTCCCAAGGGTATAAGGAAATGGCAGCCAACAGGGTGCATGATGCAAACTAACCAAACTATTCTTGTTCCAGGCATTGAGTCTTGCAGCACCCTCCTGTCCAACGGCTTGTACAGAGGGTATAAGGAATGGCAGCCAACAGGGTGCATGATGCACAACTACACCAGCTCAGAAGCCAAGAACTGTCTTAGACACGTCAGCCACAATGAGGGCAACATACACTTTGTCTTCAGTGGGGCATCACGGATGCGAGAGCAATACATGACTTTCATTAATTATTTAAATCCGAGGTCACCAGTAGTAGATGTGATGAAAAAGACCTTTAATAAAATTATGTAGATCCCAAAATTGATTTTAAAGCAGATTTCTATGGGTCCTTTTACGAATGACCTTGTAATTGACGATTTACTTATATTAAAGGTAACATAATATATTCTAACCTTAATCTTTATGTATTTTGGTAAGTGGCAATGTACTTGTGATAAAATTATTTTACCGTAAATTTAGCTCAAAATACACCATTTTAAATATGGATTTGTGATTTATTTTCAAGGACAAATATCAACACCAGCCGACGCTAGTAGTCACTGCAAACGGGGGATGGAACTTGCATCATGGTACTATAGAAAATCACACTGAGCAAATCGGAAGATTTAAGATGATTATGAACGAGTATTCAAAGAATCAGACTAGGATCCTGTGGAGGCTGGAAGAGTTTGTTGATACTGACGTGATGCCGAACTTCGCATGGCAGCAGGCTAACTATCGTTACGAGGCATTCAACGATGCGTCTATTCAGGTATCGACAGAATAGGGCATTCTCTCAAAGCTGAGTGAAATTTGATTTAAACGCCGTAACCCGCTAAACTAAAAAATGTGTTTCATTTATGTTAACTAGTAATGATTTCACAAACTAACAGAAAATAAATTGGGTCCTCCCTTACCCGAAAATATATTTTTTAAACATCAAAACTAGCATTTTTGCAAATTTTATGATGGAAAAGCTAAAAAAACATGCGTATTGTGTCACAGGTACAAGATATGATATTTTAAACTATCATTTAAGTGTAGTATTATCACATGAAGAATTACATAAACAGGAGTGTATTAATAACTAGGAAACGCTCAGTTGGACGCGTTGATAAGCGAGCACGTGCTATAGCTAGACCCACATTGCACATTTGTCTAAATTTTAAAATTTGCGACGTTCGCTGTCCACAGGGCCATGTTTCCAATATTATTTATTATGCCAAGGTATTTGGGTAAACCCGTGTGTAAACCTTTACTTTGTGGATAAAATCCACCGCCATCTAGAGGACTTGACTCCTTGGGAAAACTACTCTTTGTTGACAAATAATAGACTGCTTCCTCGAAAGTATTTTGATTACTTCTAGGTGGCAGTGCATTAGAAACTTCGCGCGTCTTTTCGTTGCCATGGCGACGTTACTTTTGTTATATTGTAATTTCCATCTACACTACTTATCGGATCAAAATAAAATTAAACATATTCGTGACCGGACGGACATTCTAAATGATTTGGCTATCTCAGATTTGTCGCCGTTTAGTTTGAAAAAAAAACTTTCGATTAACTTAATGTAACTTTTTAACTTTTTGAACGATTTTGCCACAAAACTAATGGCATTCAATCGAGAACGAAGCTTGCGGATGGTCAAAATTTCAACTCGATCCGAGCCTCCGTTCGAACGTTATGGCAAGACATACAAAAAAAAAAAAAAAAAAAAAAAACAGTGACAATTTTTCCGGCAGAGTCAAATGGAAACGCTCGCTTTGCTCGCTTAATAATTAAGTATCTTGGAAGTTTCTAAGAAATAAAATAATATTAAATATTCAAGTACTAATGCATTTAAATAATCTCAACTATGTCCAGTAAGTTTATGTACGAAACCGGGTACTGTACAGGTAATGAAGTAAATTTACTGGTGATAACGATATTAATTAACTTTAAAATGAATTATATTATTATGACCTCTTGAATCAGAGTCCCGCGCTTGACGCTCGAGCCAACACTGTCGGTATGAAGCTCGTACAACCAATGTTTCAGGCATTGAAGAACAGCGTAGTTGAAATCTGGTCCAGTTCTCTGCTTCTTACTATTGGAGATATTCATGGATTCAGGGATGGACTCCATCTTGGTTTCAATGCCTTGATGATCGACATACAGGTAAGAAACGCATAGAACTTATTTTTTACTTTGAGTGACCCAATGTAAATCAGTCACGTGTACAATTAGTATAGTAATGATCATTATTATGTGAATCAATACACAAAACGAACACTACAAAACATATGTATAATAAAATAACTAGGAAAACGCTCAAGTCCCGCCGCGTTGTTGGATGAGCGTAATTGGTGCATTGAGCTGCATTGTGTTACGCGGATTTTCTGTTCTGTGTAAAAATCATTTTTAGTCGAAGATTTTTTTAAATTAAATTAAATAAAATTAAAAATTAACTTAATTTTTTAATAAATCGCAATTTTTACGTAATTTTTAAAAAAGAAAAAAATCGTAAATTGCAATTTCGTAAGAAATAATTATTCGATTGCGCTCAAATTTAACACGAGTATATTAATTCATGAAATTAAGGTTCTATGAAAAAATCATTACAATATGATAAAGCATGTAGGTGTTAAAAGTCAAAGAATTGTTTTAAAAAAGAAAAAAACCCGTATAAAATTCGATTTCATAAGAAATAGTTTTTGATGACGCTCAAATTTCACACAAATATCTTAATTCATGAAATCAAAGGTTCTTTTAAAAAATCATTACAATCGGATAAAGCATGTAAGTGTTATAAGTCGAAGAAATTTTTAAAAATCGAAAAAAATCGTAAAATTGCATTTTTTATAAGAAAAAAATTTCCGATTGCGCTCAAAAACGTGGCAGTTCTAAGTCAGAGATTTCGAAGGCCTCCATAAAATTTCATCGCAATCGGAGTATTGGTTTACCCGGAATCGTGTTAACAAACACACAAAAATACAAAAAAAAAAAAAGAAAAAAAAACATTCCGGATTTTTTTCTCCAGTGTAGTGAAATGGAATCTTCGCTTCGCTCGCTACGCTCGCTACGCTCATCCAAAAATGGCGAGTATGGAAATGAATCCAAGAAATTACAAAATTCATTTCATTTCATTTCATTACATCAACGGGAGTGTTTCCCTAATAATGAAATTGAGAAATAAAAATGTAAATGTTTAATTATAGATCACGATTACCCTTCCATCTTATCAGTGGGGAAATAAAAATTACTTAAAAACTAAACAATTTTCAAAACCAAAAATTTAAACTTATTTAATATGAACATATAATGTGGTAACATAAAGTAGGATATTGCTATGGGAGGAGTATATATTTATACATAGGACAAACAACAAATATGATTCGGCCTTATTTACATAAAAAAAAGTTTTTTGTATAATTATCTTCCCTGCAAATTTTGTCGTTTGGCGGTATTTTGTACGATTTCTACCGCCAAACGAAAAAATTCGCAGGAAAAACAATAAAAATAAAAATAAATACTTTTTCTCTCAGTCAGCCTCTAGAAAACCAGTTGGAAATTAATGTCACACAAACACAACTACCTACGTAGAATGGTGAACTTGGGCGAATTGAAGTTTGAAATTATTTTGAAAAGGCGATAATTACCGTGTGCCCGATCAGAAAAAAAAGGAAAAAAAGTTTTGATTTTTTCTTAAAGAGCCAGGTTTCAAAGCCATTCACTATATTTTGACTTGGTAGCATACTTGGGAAAATAGAAAAACGCGGTCAAATAGCCTAAACAGACTTAGTAAATAATAAATATCAAATAAACTGGTATAAATCATTTGTTAACAAATGTTATTTATTAAAACACGTTTAAATTAAGAATTTCTCCCATTTTACATCAATCGTAATAAACATTGATTCAAATATTTTATGATAAAAACGTAAAAACAAATACAACCCAGAAATAATATTAAAACTTAAAGTGTAGGCTTCCGATAAGAATAAAACTATTTAAAAAAAAATATGATTAAAGACTTGTGGGAAGGCTTTGTAACACAAATCAAATCACATTAATTTCAGATCTTGCTAAACTGGTTCTGCAATGATCACACCAAGTATGATGATGCAACTTGCTGCAGGACTAGTGGTCCCTTCACGCATGTGCAGAAGAACACCTTCTCTATACTAGGGTTGAGGTAAGAGGTTTGCCTAGACTTTATATTTTACAATTCATTACTCAGCACAGTGTACCTTACATGACTAGTTCAACGAACGAAATATTACATTTCCCACACACTTAATGTTGTAACTCCTGAATCCGAATACAGATATTGCCATGATTTCTAGGATTTTCTGAGTTGGTATCAGCGTATTTTACTTTTTTTAATAAAAGGCTGACTTCATCAATGTAGTTGAAAGCAGATTTTGGTGATTTTGGTAGAAAGGGGATTTTATTCCGAAAAATTTTGCCCAATGATAACTTACTCGTCCATTTTTCTCGCTTTTAAATGATATAAGTAGAAATGGTAATATTTAATAAATCCATAAAATTTAGAATAATAAAATTAAAAATGTCTGGTTTTAAATGGAAGATGGCTGGAAGGAAGTAAAATATGGCAAAAAGTGGCGGAGGTCCCCGATGAAAAGAAAGTGAAAAGGATAATACAGAGGAAGAAACAGACGATGTGGGGAAGCGTCCGGCTAGCCGGCTTCGATAAACGCCGGGGGTCAAGAATGTGATGTAACCCTCCATCCCCCTACCCGACATCAAAGTTTGAAATAGGGTTAGATATTAATTGATTATTACCAAGACAGGGTGGTATTTTATACTGATTATTTTTACCAAACAAAAAACCTACACACTTATGACATTGTTATTATATATTTTAGAAATTGTACAGATAATCGAAGATTAAGGTGCACAACCTCATAGAAAGTTAGAAAATGGCCATGGGGCCCCAGTCACAAAGTGTCCAACTTACTATGCTTAGTAATACGTCCCTTAAAACCACACTATTATTGTTTATATTTATCACATTATATTGCTATCTACACTGGGTCTTCTTCCTGATTTTCAGTGTTGTAATTGCAAGCATGCTACTACTTTTGAGGAGGATAAGGTCGTGCCGCAACGTCATAACGTACATCCGCCTCAGTCACGGAGGCGAGCAACAGCCCGGACAAGAATCTTACATCCTGATGACGTCACTGGCCAAGCTCGGCCTCATCATGGCTTACTTCTTCCTGTGCGCCCGGGACCCGACTTTTTCGGCAGAGAGAAAAAAACATTTCTCTTACAGTAACTTTTTCCCTACCGCTCGGCTGCTTATTAGCGCTAGGGCTGGTGTTCACCAAACAAAGCAAATACACCCAGATTTTAAACAGGGATCAGACTAATGAGTGGAAAGGAAAAAATTTAAAAATAACATTTTATTTTGTCTTTTACACTTATGAAATCAATCTTTCTTCGTATTTCCAGTGAAATCACAAGTCAACGAAACATAACTTTTTTCATTCAAAAAATCATTGGATGACTGCGTTCCTTTTCATTGCATTCAAGTGCCTCCACCTAAAATTATTCCCATGACCTCTGCTATCTGAACAGATGATCGAACAAATGAACAAAAATAATTTAATAAGTAGTACCTTTATTATTTAGTTGGTATGATTATATTTAATACAATTTAGAAATTAAAAAAGCCCAACCCTACCGGGGTTTGAACCAGGGTCCCCCACATTCCAGGTAGCTTAGCCAACTCCCTTAGTTTATTATTTATTTAATCACCTAGACACAAATACAGCCATAGGCCATTTTAAATTGTGCTTTGTACACATAATAACATTACTAACTTATTATACTACCTAACTTAACATGATAATATATAGAAGAAATATAGGGCCGATGCATAATGAATGATACGTTTTCGCAAAAAAAGAAAAACAGAAAAACAGAAAAACATTGCAAAATAACTAGGCCTGGCTAACAAGAGGTTTTACGCGAGTTATGATGAAAAAGAGTCAAGGGTAAGTGTGACAAGTGAATTGTAGGTAACGGGTAGCCGGTAGAAGAGGGAGCGTTTGATGATTTCCAGGCGAAGAAGCGTTTGATAGTTGTGTCGATCTGGTCAGACGAGATGTACGTGTAGGGAGTTTTTTTTAATACTGGGATTTTTTTCGATTCCATAAAAGCTCATTTTAAGTCAAATTCAAATTCTAAAAATTTATTCCTTAAACAAGATTTTTCCCTATTTGTTTACATATTTTGGCATTTCTTGTATCTCAAATAATAGCATAAGCTTATTACAGAATTATTTGCTATTGCATTTCCCGGGGCAAACCCATTTTTTTTTACATTTTTATCCTTTTTGCAGATGTGTATTTTCAATCTTCTCTTTAAAAAAATTTACTTTTGTCCCCTTTGCATTTTATGGAAATCATGCATTTATTTAAAATTAAAAAATTGGGGTCAAAATTTAAAAAAAATATTAAAATTTGAAGTGCATTTGAAGTTCAAGGGCCTGAAAGAGTTAAAATACCATCAAATTATATTATTATTGTCCATACAAAAGAAAAATGAATCGTTACAATAGATGAAAGAGAATGTTAAGTATTGAAAGTATTAATGTTTCCTTAGGTTGGATGACACTAGTTATCTTGGTCTACAACGTAACGGGGGCGGGTCGAGTTCCGTCAATCTACAAGAACATACGAATTCTTGTATCTGGATACATCTGTATCTGTGGTTACAGCCATGTGAGTCATTTCTGGCGGAGAGGGGAAAAAATAGCTCTTCCATTACTACCGGTAAGTTTTACGCTTAGATTTTGTCATTCGTGTGGCACAAGATGTCGGGATCGAAAGATTAGGTATTCACGATTTAAATTTGGAGAATTGATTTTACTGTGTTTGTTCGGCTTTTTTTAAATAATTGAGTTGTATCATGTATTATTGTCGTAGCTCAGTTCAGTTTATGGCACACATCGTCTTTGAGTTAAGTTAAGCATAACACCCTTTGCAAGTACAGTTTCGAAGTAGAGTTGGTTGACACGTTCAACTCTTGAAATCTTTCTTTCTTTCTTTCTCAATGCATCTGTTCTAGATTATGTTCCGCCTGAACTTCATGGCAGTCCTGCTGTGTCTCTGCATGGACCGACCCTACCACCTTACTACCTTGTGCCCCCCTTTATGTCGGTATGTTTCCTGGCTGTCTACATCCTGGTGGTTGAAATTTAACCTCTTATAACTGGAGCAGCTACCAAGAAAAAGCTGTGTCTTCTACCTGGGATCTTGATAATGTCTGTCTCCTCGTCATCGTAGTGTCTCATTTAAGATCGTTCTTCCCAATTCGAGATTGCGACTCGCAAGGTTTGATTGGATTGTTGATGGTGAAGACCTAGAGTGGTCAAGCTGAAGCTACATCAATACAGGTATTGAACAATGATTCTTTTTTATTTATTATAGGGAAAATCAATTTTAAAAGATTTATTGTCAATGGAACTTAGTTTTCATTTAAATCATCAGAGGTACAACCATAAACAGTGCCAGTTTAGTTTTTTGCATTGATGGTTGGTTTCAATATCTAAAGTGTAACCTTTGGTTGATATGAGAAAAATTTCAAAGATATTTAAAATATAATTTGTTCCCGCCTTTCAAATTGTATAATTATTTGAAAATAATTACATTTAAATAATACATAAACTATTTTCAGCCAATAATATTTCATTTTATTGTGTTATGACAATTTATCAGCCACGCGTAAAAATAATGGGCTAGTGTTTTTGTTCGTATCCGCGTCGTCATGGGCCATGGCCAGCTGCGGTGATTACGTAATCGATGTCCGTTTTACTCTGTGTGCAGGAACAAATTAAAAATGTCAAAAGTCGTAATTTATGTGCGGGAATGGAATGTTTTCTCGTTCACTGCGCTACATTATCGTCAAGTGCACCGAACTCTGGTCATTCAGTGACGTCACACATAGCTTTGTGGAGTGTGGAAACATTACTTTCATCAACATTTGCGCAACACAACTTGCACGTGCGTGCATAAATCTCCGACGGAATGACAAGTCCCGGGTGACTTGTGTGTGATTGCTATGCATCTTTTGAATGGTTGGTATCAATAAACTATCTGAGTTTCATCATGCAACTACGTCACGTTTTTAGAAACCGTGGACCGAAAACATACCCCCACTTCTGCCTAATCACCAGGGCGTAATAGACTAAGCCAATTACAACACTCAATTTCCGTGACTACGTCACAAAATCATCAGTCGAAATGAACGCGAGCAGAGAAGAAGGATTCTTCAGAAAACACACTTACTTGGTCTCTCGAGGAGACTTCACGTCCGGTTGCGGCTCTAGACAGGGCGGATCAACCAGGAACTTGGGCGAGAATTTGGAAACTTCGATCGTTTGGATTTTGGAACTTGGAACGTGGTCGAGAACTTGGGCGAGAATTTTGGAACGGAACGTGGGCGAGAACTTGGGCGAGAATTGGAACTTGGAACTTGGGCGAGAAACTTGACCCCTGGACACTGGTCAATATCTACAAATCTACGAATCGCGATAACACGGTAAAACAAACTTGCTATCTACGAACGAACTTTTATAAAATGGCTGGCTAACTTTTATTACTGAGAACTTTTTATTAATGTGAACTTTTATTATTGTGAACTTTTGAGATTTTGATAACATGTTTTGTAAACTTGTAAATGTAATATAACTTGATTTGATTCATTATAATTGTATTTTGAAACTGGTTTTGTTAATTTGTGTTAACCTTTCGTTGTCGTGTCTGTCCCACTCAATATTTTATTTCAGTTTTCTTAAATTAAACTTCAGCAGTTGGCAAGACTACTGACTTGAGCTAGACCGGCGCACTCTTCTAAGGTTGGTAATTGTTTTTCTCAACAGCTGTTTGACTTTGAGTGACAGTAAAATTTGTTGATTGTTTTGGATTTTGGATTTGTGTTTGGTTTTATTGTTTTATTTTGTTGTGGGGCTGGTTTGGCTATTTAGCGACATTGGCGCCCAACGTGGGGCTTGATTCTATACACTACCCGAGATTAATAATAAATAACTTAATAAATAATATAAAACGTGGTGCTTGCCAACTTTTAACCTAAAATTTTATTTTGAAAACTGAATAATTAAAATCAAAAATGAGTGAAAAGGACGACAAGGAAGGGTATAGTTCTGAGAGTGATACTAATGCAGAATTCAATGTTACTAGTGACACGACACCTGAGATCATGGATACTCCAGAGGTCCACAACCCACTCACAAACCCAGGAAACCCACTTGCTGAATCCACTCACCTAGGCCTAGAATCTCCTAGACCAGTGATGGAAATCACAAGGTCTAACGAGATTACACTAAGCCTGCACCTAGGACTACTTCTACAGGTACTACGGGCATTAACCAACACAACACAGTGAGTCTAGCGACGTAGGCCTAAAAGAAATGTTAATTTCACTTATGAAACAAGTTAAAAAGGGATATGAGGAACGTGAGGCAGGTTTTGCCAAAATAAATGCAACGTTTGATAAAGGATATGAGGAAAGTAGAGCAGGTTTTGCCAAAATAAATGCAACGCTCGATAGAATAAGTGAGGAACGTAGAGCAGAACTAGAACGAGAATCAAAATTGAAAGCAGATAAAGTAGGTGTAGAGAGAGATGAAGCGTGTGATGAAAAAAATGTTGGATTATTGGAGAATGCTAGAGATATTGAGGATTCCGGGTTAATTAATAATAATAACAATGATGTCGTTGAGTTAAACCTTAGTGTAAGTGATGCGGATAGTGAAAGTGTAGGGCGAGATAGGGCTAACAATATGACAGTTAGTGATGATGTTGATAATGGGAGAAACCGAGTTAATAAAGTTGAATTTAGTTGTGATGTAAGTGAAAACGTAAGTGATAAAGTGATAAATAAAGTTAAAGTTGATAGTGGAAGTGACGTTGATAATGTAAATCTACGTGGAAGTGACGTTGATATGAGAGAAAACGGAGAACCTAAAAATGAAAGTGGAGAAGGTGAAAATTGTGTTAAAAATAATAATAATAAAGTGGAAGTGGAAATAAAAGAAATTTCTAACCCGGAATACATAAATAATCTAGTAATTGACAATAATGGAGAGAGAGATAAGCTAGTGAGAGATGAGTTATTGATAGTGAAAGATGAGGGGATTGAGGCCTACTTAATGCGTAGACAAAATTTAAATAAAAACAAACATAACTTAAACTTTAAATATTTTGGTCAGGATGGTATGGTTAAAACGGAGAGATAAAATTAGAATCAATGACAGATGGTTTGGGAAAATTGAAAAAACTTACTGAACTATACAAGAGGAGGGAGCGTTGGAAAAATAAGCCTTCAGCAAAAATCAGAAAGTATGAGAGTGAAAAAGGGAAGAATTCTAAAATTAAATGATTAAAATGTAGACCGGTAGGAGGTTAGGACACCCAGGTGTCAACACTAGGGTACACAAAGCCTAAACAAAACATAAACTAAAACTTGCTTTTCATAAATTAAAAATATGTACTTTAAACTAACTCAAACCTAATAATAAATTAAACTTGACTGCTACTTAAAATATAAATTGTGGATTTTAAATAATAACTTTGAATTTATTTTTTAATGTGGACTAAAAATAAAATAAATTATTGAATTTAAACCAGAATGGATAGAGAATAGAAAGTGACAAGGAGTTTTGAGGGGATTAAAACCTACCAGTAGAAAAACACAGTAGGCCTAAATTAAATTACAAACATATTAAAACCTACCAGTTTATAAAATAGAAAAGGAGAGATAGATTACTTTTAATTTCAACCAGCTGTTATAAAACTTGACCTTGACTTAAAATAACATAAACAATGGATGCATAGTGGCCAGCCTCCACAGATAGATAGACACTCTAGCTGCTAAAAGCAATAAAAACTAATGACTTAGATAAGATAAACAAATCTTCACTGACTGGCAATGAGTACAGTCACTCACAAATATTAATACACAACTTAAAGAGAACATTTATAGCACAATTAAAGTAATACACAACTTGTTTTGTCACACACATACTATGTGTTGTCACACCCAAACAAAATATAACCTCACATTTTTATAACATTAAAACTTTTTGAAGTTAAAATTAGCTTATATTGAATGTATTTTACAAACTTTAAAAATAAACTTACTTTTTATATTAAAATAATTTAAACCTAGTTTGGACTTGTATAAAAGTAGATTTTAAATTGTAGTGGAAATGTTGAAACGTTGAAAGTGAACTTGGAACTCTGAAGTTGAATTTAATTTAAACTTGACAACCAACTTATTTTATAAACTAAACAAGCATGTAAAATTTAAAAATAGAAACTAGAAATAAATAGTAAATTTGAGAGCTTTCAGTGAAATAAAGTAAGGCTAGAGAGAAGTGAAACAGAAACAGATAGTGGAGTGTTAGATGATGATAAGAGGGTGAAGTTAAATACTAGATTGAAAGGTGGTCTCGAGTTAATGTTTAATAATAATAATAATGTGGTAGTTAATGTGAACGTAAGTGATGAAGTTGATGAAGTTGAAGTTGATAATGTAAGTGGCGATGTTGGTTAAGTGAATTTTATGTGGGTGTTTTATGTGGTCGTTAGGAACGATGTTGGTTAAGTTGAATTTTATGTGGGTGTTTTAAGTGGTCGTTAGGAACGATGTTGGTTAAGTTGAAGTTTTTGGTGGTCTAGGTGATGCGAACTTAGAATTAAGTAAAGTTGAAGTGGAAATAATAGAAGTTATTAACTCGGGAGTCACAATAATCTAGTATTTAACGTTAGCAATATGAGTGATAGGACAGTGAGAGAAGATAGCGAGAGATGAGATAGTGAACTTTGAACTTGAAGTGAATTTTTATTTTTCTTGAACAAAACATAACTTGACAACGTGGAGACATTGAACTATTTTATGAATAAACTTCTTGAACTTTGCTTGGAACTTTTTGCAATTTTTGTTGGAACATAACCTCACTTTGAATTTAAATTTGAAACTTAACGTGAATTCATACATTGAACTGTAAATGGAACGTGACCTTGAACTTGAACTGGGATGTGAACTATTGTGTTTTTGAAAAATAATTTGGGAATTTTATAAAATCAGACGGGAACCTACTACTACGTGGATTGAATTTGAAATATTTTGAACTGAACGTTGTTTAACTTACAACTATTTTTAAAATTCAAACTTGGATTGACATAGGATTAAAATAAAATAAATACAAATTTGTTCGAGTAAGCTCGATAATAAAATAATACTTGACGTATTTCTGGATTGAACCCAAACCTTCGTGGAATTTGAACCCGAACAATTTAAAAATTATTTGAGATATTTGAACAGTGAACTAAAACTTGAACTGACGTTACCTTGTTTTTGCAACTTTGGTATTACCATATTTGTTTTTGACACATTTTGGATTAGTAAAATTTTAATAAATAATTTTTAAAATAATAATTTGACTTTTTGGTGATATTGGATAGAGCCTAACAATAAATTTTATAATTTTAAATCATACTGAACAGAAACTAGATGAGGATGGGGGGATTGAACTGTGGACAGTTCAAATGTTTTTCTATTTTTATTTTTGGCGGACTTATTTGTTACAACAATAACAATTTTTCACATTTAAATACAAACACCTTACACTGACATGGATTAGTGGTACAATTTTCACAGATGTAGGTACTTATCAATAAAACGAGGAGACCGTATAGCCTGAACCAATATTTAATCAACCTTATAATTAATCAACCTTTAGTTATGGTGCATAATTAACTTGTTTTGTTGTCATCGTGTAATGTTAGTGAGCATGTAATATGTATACGCCTTTTTGTAACAGTTTCCTGTATAGGTTGTTGTTGCGTTATATATATTTTTTATGCCGTTTTTAAGTATTAGCGATGTAATTTTTTGATCGAGTAAATACTTTATTAGATATGTTCTGGTGCGTTTATACCTGTGAGTTAAACATTTATGGGAGGCTGTATAGAACAGCGAGCGAGTGAGTGGGAGAGGTTTAAATAAATAAACCACAGTATAATTATTTGACAAAGCAAACGGGAACACGTGTAAGCGGAATTTGGAGTCAGTACTTCTTACCTGGGGATTTGATGGATTTAGATTCTCTTGTCAAACGAAAACTTAGTACAGTGAGTAGTGGGCATACACAAATTAACAGGTTGAACTTTTGAAATTTAGTCTGGAACATATCGAACCTATGAATTTAAATTAATTTAAGGCGAAGAGCGGGCGGCAGTTTTCCATTGTAAGACCGGACAGTAACTACGGTTACTACATATCATTTTCGTATCATCATATCATACCTTTGTTTTATATCAGCTGATTTTTGTATTGATATTTACCTATGTTTAAACAACAGCAATGCTGAATAATTTTGATCGCAATCATAACTTGTGACACTTAATTTTCTGGTTGATTATTGGAAAGATTTTCATTGTGCATTTAACAATTGTGAAACTTGATTAATAATTTTGACTTTGACTTTATCTCAATGAGAGAATAATTTTGTGGACAGATACAAAGTTGAACCACGCGTTTAGATGGAAGGCATCTGGTTAGACGAAAGTTTCGGATATTTGATTGATAAATAACTTGATCGATAATTTAATTTTTTTGCGACACAGCACGTAGCTGACTGATAACGTTTATTCAATTGTTTAATTTTCTCGAGGGATGGGGTGAGATAGCAGACATAATTAGTTCAGTTAATAGACTGTGTTGTGTTGGTTATGGCTGGTTATACTTGTATTCCTCAACCATCCTTTCTCTTTTCATGTCATATTCCGGTATCTTTGTGGGTGTCATGTACCTAAATAACAAATGTTCCTTATTATTTCAATTGCTACTGTTGCAATATTTTACTTCTATAAAAATCAATGCAAACATTGATAAAAACTGTATTCATTACTGTAATTTTCTTTTAAAAACTATAATTGAAACTAAATATTATTTGCAACCAATGGTAAATAACCACACTCTCATTTTATTCAAAACATAACCATGCTTGTGAATAAAATAATACTTATAAAACTATAATGTAAAATTTAAATTTAAGAACTTAGTGAAGAACATTCAAAATTTTCACTACATTCCAATTTTCTGCCCTTCAGAGGGGATATTGTAACCTTTTGGTCTGATATGAGACAATTTCAAAGATATTTAAATATTAATTTGTTCCCGCCTTTCAAATTGTATAATTATTTTGAATAATTAATGTACATTTAAATAATTACATGAACTATTTCAGCCAATAATATTTCATTTTATTGTGTTATGACAATTATCAGCCACGCGTAATAAATAATGACTAGTGTTTGTGCTTCGTATCCGCGTCGTCATGGCCATGGCCAGCTGCGGTGATACGTAATCGATGTCCGTGTACTCTGTGTGCAGGAATCAAATAAATATGTCACAGTCGTAATCTTATGTGCGGGAATGGAATGTTTTCTCGTTCACTGCGCTACATTATCGTCAAGTGCACCCGAAACTCTGGTCATTCAGTGACGTCACACATAGCTTGTGGAGTGTGGAAAACATTACTTTCATCAACATTTGCGCAACACAACTTGCACGTGCGTGCATAAATCTCCGACGGAATGACAAGTCCCGGGTGACTTGTGTTGTGATTGCTATGCATCTTTTGAATGGTTGGTATCAATAAACTATCTGAGTTTCATCATGCAAACTACGTCACGTTTTTAGAACCGTGGGACCGAAAACATACCCCACTTCTGCCTAATCACCAGGGCGTAATAGACTAAGCCAATTACAACACTCAATTTCACTGACTACGTCACAAAATCATCAGTCGAAATGAACGCGAGCAGAGAAGAAGGATTCTTCAGAAAACACACTTACTTGGTCTCTCGAGGAGACTTCACGTCCGGGTTGCGGCTCTAGACAGGGCGGATCTCAACCAGGAACTTGGGCGAGAATTTGGAACTTCGATCGTTTGGATTTTGGAACTTGGAACGTGGTCGAGAACTTGGGCGAGAATTGGAACTTGGAACGTGGGCGAGAACTTGGGCGGGAATTTGGAACTTGGAACTTGGCGAGAAACTTGACCCCTGGACCTGGTCAATATCTACAAATCTACGAATCGCGATAACACGGTAAAACAAACTTGCTTATCTACGAACGAACTTTTATAAAATGGCTGGCTAACTTTTTATTACTGAGAACTTTTTATTAATGAGAACTTTATATTGGGAACTTTTGAGAATTGATAACATGTTTTTGTAATTGTAAATGTAACAAAACTTGATTTGATTCATTATAATGTATTTTGAAACTGGTTTTGTTAATTTGTGTTAACCTTTCGTTGTCTGTCTGTCCCACTCAATATTTTATTTCAGTTTTCTTAAATTAAACTTCAACAGTTGGCAAGACTACTGACTTGAGCTAGACCGGTGCACTTTTCTAAGGTTGGTAATTGTTTTTCTCAACAGCTGTTTGACTTTGAGTGACAGTAAATTTGTTTGATTGTTTTTGGATTTTGGATTTGTGTTTGATTTAATTGTTTTAATTTGTTGTGGGGCTGGTTTGGCTATTTAGCGACAAAAGGAATATCAATTTAAGGAGATTTAGTCAATGGTTACTTTGTTTTCATGAATTCGTCAGAGCTACAACCATAACAATGCGAGTTTGGTGATTTGCATTGATGGTTGTTTTCAAGATGCGACATGACTTTATCGCGTTGCTGGAAATTTTGTTTTGATCATGCTTCAAATTGTTTGTTTCGAGTGCTATTATAAGCACGCAAATTCTTTAAATGAAATTTGTCAATTACTATTTCCATTGTGCTTCGTCTAGTCTAACCCTAACAGAATCATGAAACCGAAACTGAATTATTTATTAATTCAATTAATTAAACATAGCGGGTGGGGTTTTTAAATATTTATTATGAAGTTTGAACTGTTTCATATAAATTAAATGCATAGTAATTGAACATAACTAATATATTATTTTCATTCCATTGTCTTCAGCATCATCTACGGCATGGTGATCTCAATTGCCCTAATAACCATCCAGCGTACAGCGTTGCCTCCGATCCACTTCCTCAGTAATGTCGCGCTATTCGTCTCTTTGGTCGCAGGCCTGAATGTCTTGAGGATGGAATGCAGCACCTTGGACGAATGTAATAAGATACATCCAAGTCTCGTCTTTCTTCCTGTAAGAGAAAAAACGTTTTTCCTTTAAATTACTCTGCCCCAATGAAAATCTACTGCACAGCTTGTATTAAAAAAAATACACAAGACATTATTTAATTAGTAACATTATGATTTATGCTTTGCAGGTGTTAAGGAAGCGGATAATGTATGACCAACATATGAAATATATGGGATTACAATTTTCCACCTGTACTTGGATGGCTATGAAAAACGATAATAATGATTGAATTAATGAATTTTTAGTCAGCATTCTTGTGTCAATGGGACTTTATGGGTAATTGACTAGGAAAAAACGATACAGATGATTGAATGACGAATTTTCAGTCAGCATTCTTGTGTCAACGGGATTTATGAGTTTCTTGGAATGATTTTTGGTCTTTTGTATGCTCCGCCTGTATTAAATGATTCGTTTTGGGGGCCTTCAGATACCATAATAGAATTTACAGCTGTGTTCTCAATAATCGTTCATCTATTTTGATTCAGATTGTTGCCTACATATTCATACGGAACATTGACGTCAGCATACGTTCTCGCTACTCAGCCTTCTTCGAGTGGTTCGGCCGCATCTCATTGGAGTTGTTGATCGGTCAGTACCACATCTGGCTGGCGGCCGACTCACAAGGAGTCCTGATCCTCATTCCTGGTTACCCTGTTCTCAACACCGCGGTAACAACCTTCATCTTCGTCTGTGTTGCGCACGAGATGTACGGAGTCACAGCGACACTTCAACACTTTGCCGTTCCAAACAGTATCAGACTATTTTTGAGAAATCTACTCATTTTTATTTCGTTGATAGGAATAAATGGCATCTTACGACAGCATTCAATGAAGTTTCGTGAATTGTTTTTAATGAATACCTGAAGAAGCTTAACCATATTTCAGAAAATAAAGACTAACATTGTCACATTATAACACCCGAATCACAAAATCCTAGAATATTATTGGCATAGATCTTGTATGTACAGTTCAAAAACAATAACACCTCGTAGTTATAGTGTACTAAACGTATGTCATGAATTATATTCCGCTTTATTTTTTTGTGTTTGTTGAAAAAGATCTCATTATTGAAGTTGGTTTTCTAGGAATATTATTCCTACGTTCTCACTAAATATCCTTATTATATATTTACCCTGTGACAAAAATATGCCTTTTTAAGTAAATAGTTCTTAATCGTCAATAATGAAAGAAATATCGACAGGCGTAATTATAAAAGAGGGCCAATAATCAAACCTTGAGGCACGCCATATGCTACGTTATTCTCATAGTGAGTATACTTGAACCAATCATATCGGGCAGTTTTGGGCGTTGATCAATGTTATGAAATATAATTCTTTTTAGTTCAGCGACATGGGAAGGGCCGTAATATTATATTTTTAGTGGAAATGGCTTGAGGTTACACAGGTCAAAGGATTTTGTGATAACATGATACAAGTGAGTTTCCACCTCGTTAAAATGATTCAATATTTATAAATCCAAGTCTTTTAACTTGATTTATTTTCATGGAAATAATTGACAAGCGCAAGTTAGAGATTTCGAAAAAATATTGATCAGTAGTACAACTTATTTATTAAAAAAGCTCTGCCTTACATTAAAGTTGCCTAGACACAGAATAACAAAAATAAATAAATTTAAATTTATACAAATTACGTTTAAAAATAAGTTAAAATAAGTTACAGATTATGAAAAAATAGAACTGAAATGAAAAATGAAGATCGAGTGAGAAGTATGATTTGTGAAGTATAAAAAACAAATACTGATTTATATTGTTACTTCTTGCTTGGCCATATAGTATGATTTCTAAAAAATCAAAATCGATCCTTTAAAGCAAGGAGCCACCAAGTCATAAATAAAACTCGCATTACTTACGCATTACGCATTACTGTTATTAATTTCGTATGTTCCAACGTTCCCAATGCTCGGTATATAAAAATTTTCACCGATCTCAGGACTTTACCCATTCGAACACTCTAGTGTTTCTAAAATAAATATATGTCGTAAATCTGCACTTAATTTTTAACAAAAAGTCATGTGTCAATTTCGATTTTTTTCTTAGACCTTTCTTGGCAAAAGCCAGATGACAGTAATCAATTTTAACTTAATCTTTTTCAAAAAGTACTTGACTGCCTGCAAATAATTTCAAATGCAAGCTACAAATAATACCACATTTTCCCTGTGCAATAAATCAAAATTTAGTTGAGGTTATGTTACAAAAACAAACTTTTTACCACACTCAGTTTAAGTTTGTTACGTTATCTTATTATCGCCATCTGATGGCTTGTGAATTTGAAGCGCTGGACAGAACAATGTTGTATCATCATTAAGAAGTTTAAGGAACAGACTTTGGAATTGATTAAAATGGTATATCCATTCCCTTATAGGGCAGATGTTCTATATTACCACCAACCTTTCAAAATCTACACAAATTAAATCTGACAGTTTTTCATCTTTACACCGGTCAAAAGCTGCTTTGTTTTGTTCTGAATGTGTAGAATTTTTCCGTACTAAATTTCTAATGGATCTAGAACGATTTTGTTATCGCAACAAAAATCGAGTTGTGTATAAAAACACAAAAAACACAAATTCCGAGGATGTCCTGGACTTATTTGCTTGCCTGTAGTAGATTCAATTTGAACAAGCAAAAAACTGGAAAAAATGACAAAATTGCAAAAAAATCTATTTTGAAAAAATATACTCAAAATTTAGATTTTTTTTCAAATTTGGCTGCCAATGTTGGATCCAAAATCAGCATTTTGTTCCTAAAACATCAAGGAAAAAAATCCAAAAAATTCTAATTAAAAAAAAATCACAATATTTCAAATTGTTTGGAAAGAAAGAAAAATTTTGGGTCCAAACGTATGCCCTATAAAGGCGTAAATAAAAAATTAAAAAAAAATCCTGTCATTGCAAATATTTAAAACTGGTTCAAAGAAACTATAAGAGTTCATTTTGTATAACAAACTCGGCCACCATGGTTATTTTAAATGCAAAATGAGAGTGTAGTACTTGTCTTATATTGAAAGGCTATAAATGTACGCCCCTCTCTATCCTAGAGCGACATGCAGATCAATATTAAAATGTGGAAGCAGTTTTATGTGCTGGAACTTTTTTTACAGAAACCATTTATAAATTACGCTACATTTCTTTACTTTGATTATCTACTATTATTTTTTGTTAACATTTGAAAAAAGTTTTCGTCGAAGCTCACCTGTATGCGTAATTTTTCTGTGTGATACGATAAAAACCGAACACGACGTAGCTGTACCCTTCTAAATTTAACTCTTGTCAAAAATGAAATAACAAAAAACATTAAACTAATTTGTGTAATTGTTAAAATAGGCCTTACACATTCGAACTATGGACAGATCGTAATTATGATAAATACATAATGTCAGCTTTATAACATTCCATGTAATGTGGAGAAACGATATAGATAATAATTTTTTTTTTTTTTCGTGTATTGAAATCAAGTAAAATAACATGAGTGATACTACTAAATTAATCAATGTTTGTAATAATTATCTTAAAAACCTTTGCATAGCTAGTGGAAAACAACACGAAAATATGCTTTCGTCGAGCAAATTTCAACGCAATCAATTAAGTTATCGAATTATATTTACCACACCAAATAAAACAATAACAGAATACATTTGCACATGCACTGTCTCATGAAAAACATTGTTTATACAACACAAGGCGAAGGGATACTGTCGACAGTGCAACTGAATGTAGTGTATAGAAAATCTCCAATATGTAAAGTGGTGTTTCACACATGGGAAACTGTTTCACTTTTGTCTTCTCTGCAGAAGAAGAATTAAAGTGTGTTCACTTATTATTTTTTTTTCCAAGGGTTAATGTTAGCCAGTACGCAAATAGTGTATTTCCATATTTACTTGAGGAGGCTAATTTATATTCATGTAATCTTAGTTCTCATCGTCCTAATAGGGATTTTTCCAATTTATTGTTGCACATTTCTATATATTTATTCGTCAAAACAGATAACATATCAACAATTTCATCCTGATCCAAAAGGAGTTCCCTTCATTAAGTTCGTGGAGTTTTCAGCAGATACTAATCAGCATGGACTCAACCATCAGCGGTCAAACCACTTATTACCACCTTAAGAGTGTTCGGCCTTGCTCCTTACGAAAGTTATTAAAAGGGACCAATCAATAAATTATAGAAATTCAAAGAAAATTGTGGTTACAGTTTATCTGGTGTTTGGCGTGTGTAAGTTTTATCAGTATTTTGCCTCCCGATACAATCAAATTCTAAAGTTCATCAATAACCTTTTTATACACGTGGCAAGTTTTATAAGAACCTTTTGTGCATCTTTTGGATTATATATTCGCACGTTATGATCGATCAATCGTAAAATAAGAGACTTTCATCATTTCGCAAGCTCTCAAATTCTTGGGATTGCTCTGAAGTTTAAAGACTTCTGAATACAGGAGAAGATAACCATCATTCAATAATTGCCAGCTAATTGTCTCTACTGAGAGTACAGTGTTGTCTTTGTCCTTGCTGCAATGTCATACAATATGACTTCTCAAAATTTCCATTACTTGTGTTTGTTCTAATAAAGTTTTGAAAATGTTTTATCGGAACTTCACTTTAATAATTCTCACACTAGCTATAAGAAAAATCTTTTCAAGCTTTCGTAGAAAGGTATCCGAAACACTTACAAGATGTAACAGACAATTCTGTAAATTCATCGAATGAAATGAAGAGGTTCACAACAAAAAAGTCCAACACAATATTCAAAAAAAACATTTCATTAGTTGTTCACTACACAAAAAAACAAATCTCGAATGTTGTAGCAAACAACCAATAGAATTTCACCAATTCTTCGCTCCATCAGAAACGGCGAAGAAAGATTCGACCCAGCTAAATTGCCACAGCTGCATCTTTGATGTCACAATGATAGTCAAACTCGATCTTCGGAGTCCAAAATCTTTTGGCATTTCCAAAGTGGTCTTGAGTTGATGATTTCGCTCTACGTCACCCTCACCCATCTTGTCTGGGACACGACGAAGAACTCTGTTAACAGTAAATATGGACTTTTTCTGAACACGTATTCTGTGCTCTCAATGTGATTCGCATTTTTGTTCGTCACAACTTGTGACTCAACCATGTCGCAGGTAATCAAATTGACCTTGGTCACCTTTAAAAAACAAGTTTTTCTACATAACACGTGATAAGTTAGAAAAATTACTGCCTGAATGAGCACACTATATTTATCATCTTACAAAACTATTTAACACTTGATCTTAAGGCCAATCTGTTGGAGAAAGAAAGCTTCATGAAAACCCTGATTGCAAAGAAAAATATAAACTTGACTGTGGCTTTAAACAAAAACATATTAATATGGAATGAAAACTTTAATATTAATATTTAAATCAATATTCTATTTTTGCTAAATTTGTTGAAGTTCATGCATGCAAATTATACTTTTTGCTCTTATAAACTATGTTTGATCTACCAAGCTTAATATCCGTAGCGAGCAATGTGTTGTTGTTCTGTTATTATTCAGGCAGAGAGCTGGCTCGCACTGTGTCAGGTTACAAAACAATGCTAAGACTGCTCGCTTAGAGATCAGGTTGTACTGGTCTACATTGTGATTAAAATAGTTAACGTGGTCTGAAGAACGTCTTTTCAATGCTGACATCTATACTAACTTAGCTAACAACGTTGGAGTATATAAATTTAATGCGATGTTTGGATAGATGGTCATTCTTCATCTTTATTCAGAATATCTAACTAATGCAGATATTATGTATACCCTTCCAGATGCAGGCGTTGTCTCTTCAGATCCTTCACCACAAGGTTCAGTTCTCGGCTTGTGGACTCTTCCCAATAGACGCCACCCTCATCACATCGGTATGTTCTAAACTCAATGGTAAAACCTGCAATACTTAACGTACTATAATACATTTTTTTGTTTTACAATTACGCCCTACGTTTCACTTCAACAATATATGTACGTAAGTAAAACTTACAGTATTTTTATGTTGTTAGGTTGTGTGATACAAAACTATTATTTTGTAGTAAGCATACATGACATATTTGTTATTCTGCTCGTTTGAGGTGTCGCCTTTATTTATTTTCAAACGTTTCAAAGACGATGTTGCATTCTTGATATAAGATGATTTATAATACTATTTATCGTTTTATTCCTTAACAACATTAATGCATTAATAACAATAACAATAACAATAACATAAATGATTTATTTGTACAATGTTGCTATGTTGTATGAGTATGTATGTTCTATGTTCTATGACAATAAATAAATTTGTAAATTATTATTAAAAAAAAAAAAAAATCTATGCTGCCAGATTTTGTCATTTGCCAGACTCTTTTCTATTTCGTGGTCTTCTACTCCAGTCAAGGTCATGTTGTGACGTCACGTTCTCGTTCATAAGTTGACACATATTTATTTATGTCTTCGGATAAAAATGTGCGTCTATAGAAGACTGTATATACATGACCATTAGTTGTATGCAAAGTGTGGTAACAATCTGATAAAAACTGGCTTAAGGACGAGTTTCAGAAATAGATCACTGATATTACAGACTCTTTCCTAAATGATGATAATTAATCTTCGTGCGGACAGCTCGTTCGAAATCCGAGCTTGATATTTAACACACTTTAGTAACTGAATGAAGTGATGTAAGGTAACCATTCATTTGGACTAAGTCAGTTATGTTTTGTAAAGTATATTTTGTAAATAAATAACATAATTCGAATGACTTATGGTCTTGAAACTATCAATAATCCCAGTGTAGAGTTTAACTACATTTTCCTATATTTTATAAAGTAAAAAGATTTAAATCTAGGTGCCCGTTAGGGCGCCGCAGCCAAGCCGCGGTGCGCTACACACTCAAGCACCTTATACACCAAGCAGAGTTGGGGTGATTTCGAGGTGTTACCCAGCCGTCATGTAACGTGATGTGAACTTGAAAACTATCACAATCGAGGGGATTTAGGTACCTGACAACACATGCCAAATTTTATTGGGGTACGACCATTCCTTCTTGGTGAAAAAATGGCTTGAAACATGCTCAAAATCACTTTAAGGATGTTAGCTACTCCTACTACTGCTACTACTGCTACTTACATCTAATACGTCGGCCCGCGATTCTGACCAGACGGGTGGGACTACAATGTTCATATTTTACATGGACATTAAGGTTATAGTATTATAGTCTCTTTTGAAAAAAAAAGTTGAAAGTTGTTGGAAGGCTTCCAAATAAAGGTTTTAAAATAAGCCTTATACAATCAACAAGTAACCATAGTTACTTGACACTTGTTGACGGTATAAGCAGAGTACGGCGGGAAAGTGCGATACGTAAACAAATGGCGGACATTTTAAATTTTGCTTCTATGTGTGAAATGAGAAAAGTTGTCATTATACTCTCATAAAACAAATCAGAAACCGTCCCTGACCTAGGCCCAGATGTAGAAAATTATTTATAATACAACAGTGTAGGTCTAAAGTTCCATTAGGCTATAGGACTAGATAAAATTATTACTTACATTACATGTTTGGCAAGCCTAGCCAACCCTAGGCCAGCACAACATAGTTCTGTCACACAATACACACAAACACAATGTCGAAGCAAGGTGTCAAAATAATATGCGCTTGCTCATCTGTTTGTTTACATAATTGCAACAATCAAATCATTTCACGCAACTCGTCTTTCGATTGGCCCGCGTTTATGAAGGCACTGCCATCTAGAATAAATATAGAACTTTTTCGAGCTCTTTGCTATACGCATATCTTTTTAAAGTGTCAAACGAAAACGACTTCGTTTTCAAATTGCGTTTTCAACAGTCATCTCCCACGAACTCAAGAATTGGGGTCCAGTCCTTATACCGTCGTTATACCATGGTTATACCACCTATACCCAGGATGTACATTAAATCCGGGTCTAGATATTTTACATCCTATATTGTTATTGCTAATACCATAGAAATTAAATCAACTTTGATAAAATTATTATATTTTAACATATAATTTTGCAATGGAACTTGAAAAAGTAATGAGATCACACACATAACAAAAACTTGTAGAAATACAGCCAAACCTTACACACTCAAAAGAAATGAGATCTAAAAAAAGGGCCAAGCTCATCTACCCTTCCACATTTGCGCATTCTTAATTCATAAACGTACAGTGTCCCATAACAGCATCCTCGAAAAGCTTGGCAAAATAAAATTTGCATGTTATTACGTTTTAATTAATTAGAAAAAAGAACTTGGATGAACTATTTCGTTTAAATTAATAATCGCAAATTCTATTTTGCCAAGCTTTTCGAGGATGCTGTTATGGGACACTGTACGTTTATGAATTAAGAATGCGCAAATGTGGAAGGGTAGATGAGCTTGGCCCTTTTTTTAGATCTCATTTCTTTTGAGTGTGTAAGGTTTGGCTGTATTTCTACAATTTTTTGTTATGTGTGTGTATAACTTACAATCAATATGGCGCTGAATCTGGAAAACAATTGATATTGCAACAGTAGACGAATTTCAAACTAGGGTGAAAATGTTAATGGCTGCAAAAAAAACAGCCAACATATTTTGTGATTTGGATTAGTGTTATGTCGAATGACATTGATTTGATAGATTTATATACTTAAAAGAACTAAGTTAGTTAGTCCAAATGAATATTGAAAGTTACATTCAAGCTAACTTTTGACATGGGAGGAAAAGTTGAGTTGAAATTGGATATATAAGTATAATTTATTTACTGATACCACAAAGTTTTACTCGATAATGATCATTTATATATTACACTGTCATTTAACTTGGTTCCAGATAGTCGGTTGTGTTGCTACACACCTGGTCATCGTGATCCAGATGGCGCCACTGACAAACATGTCGTGCCCACCAGCCCCACTAG
>JAMZAV010007952.1:0-39820 GCA_024449915.1 Sweltsa coloradensis | reverse complement strand
TTAAAAAACTTTTTATTTTAAATTTTGTTAAAAAACGTTTACCCTACATTTTAGCACTAGACGCGCAGAGATATACGGGAAACTAGCGGGAAGATGCGGACGTCCCGTGCGGATTATCGCGGGAAAGATCGGGGAGTCCGTGGGAACAGCGGGAAGATCGGGGGACGTCCGTGCGGGATTATCGCGGGAAGATCGCGGGACGTCCCGTGCGGACCCGGTATGCAGTAGGACATTCTAGGCGGGACCGGGGACGTCCCGCAAGGTCCCCCCCGGCAGTGCGGGAAAAAGACTGCGGGAGATGCGGAAGACTGCGGGAAAGCCCAAAAATGTTTGTTGGTAGTGATGTAAATTCCGGCAATTACCAATGTGAATTAAAAATTACAAATTGAAATGGTACAATTTTGGGTGCCTGGTTTAGGGAAAAATGTTTTTAAAATGTTTGGGTATTTATTCAGTACTGGTAGGGTAAGTGGTACCCCCCAAAATACAAAAATTTGTAAAAAAAAAAAACGGCAGCCAAGCTCTCCTTCCAAAATCTTCGGCTATGAATGCTGCGAGATATAGAAGTTGAGCCAAGCTTAGCTTAGCTGTAAATGAAAAAATGATTTTCTACTTGTAAAATATGTAAAATATTTGTATATTCTACATTACATACTCTACAGTAGAATATACGTGTAATTACGCATTTTCTACGCGTAATATTCTACTGACCCAACCCTGCCGGTTTTCCCAGATAGGACGGTATTATTAATTTCATTGTCTTTTTTTGGGGTTTTCCCAAAAACACTATTTAATTTTTATTTTGTAATAACTAAATATGTATTTATTTAGTAATACAAGTGTCACTTTGAAGTTTAAAACATCATTGCGCTACTTTGTTTCCGGGAAACATGACTCTTGCCTAAGTGGTGCCCCACAAAAACAACTTCAAAAGTTAATTCCATCGTCCCAATGCAGAGGTGAAAAACACATTATATTGTAACACCACATTGGAAAATATATTGTGAAAACTGATCTCTGCTGCAACAAATAACATTTTTTCTGTCATCATCAATTCAATTGATGTAGTGTAGGCCTTTGTGTATAAAAAATCAGGATGGGAAAAATTTAAATTAATTGAAATAAACCATCAATCACTGAGAAAAATACTTTTCCATAAACAACCATTTCAGTTCCATTGTCAAATAATACATAAAGAAATATGTTTCCTTGTCAATTATTGGATGAGCCTAGCGAGTGAAGGGCAGATTCCACTTCACTACAATGGAGAAGAAAATCCGGAATGTTTTTTTTTTCTTGTTTTCTGTATTTTTGTGTGTTTGTTCAAACGATTCCGGCTGAACCGATACTCCAATTGAGATGAAATTTTCTGGAGGCCTTCGAAATCTCTGAACTTTGAACTGCCACGTTTTTAAACGCAATCGAAAAATTATTCCTCACAAAAATCGCAATTTTACAATTTTTTTTAATTTTTAAAATTTCTTTGACTTATAACACCGACATGCTATATCCGATTGTAATTATGTTTACAGAACCCTAATTCTATGAAAATAAATTCGTGTGAAATTTGAGCGTAATCGAAAAATTATTTCTCATGAAAATTGCAATTTTACGCTTTTTATCGTTTAAAACAAATTGCTCTTATCCAACAACGCGCCTGAAAAAGCGTTTGCGAAGCTTCCTTGTTACAATAAGTACCCTATGTAGTGCTTTCCTTGCTCAGATCGCTCTAAAAGCTATCTGGAGGACCAAAATACTTCACACAAAAATGCCTCGGCAGTGGGGCGTGCCCAGACGCCGGATAGCCCACGCAAGTCCATGGTAATAATAGTGTTGAGGCGTCCCGGTTTTTGTTTTTGAAATATGGACACCCTATTTTTGTAGGATTTGCAAGGTTGGAGGATTCATTAAACTCTTATTACAAACTTAACAAAAATACCCTTTCACGCCGTGAGTGTTCTGATGCCATGCAAGTTGATAGGAACTAGTGAAGCTCTTATAACAAACTTCACATGAATATTGTTTCACTCCACTGTGGATCATCTTATGCCTTGCAAGGTGGGAGGATCGATTAAAACTCTTATTACAAACTTGACACGAATATTGTTTCACTCCACTGTGGATGTTCTTATGCATTGCAAGGGTGGAGGATTGAGTAAAGCTCTTGTTACAAACTTCACACGAATATGGTTTCACACCACTGTGGATGTTCTTATGCTCTGTCAGGTTGGAGCGCTTAGAGAAACTCTTGTCACACTGGTCGCAGGCCCACTTCTTCTCACGGCTGTGAATGTCAACAAGGTCAGTGAGGTCGTTGTGCTGAGAAGACGACGCAACACACTGCACATCCTTTTGTTTCCTGACCGATGTGTCGATATCAGCTTCTTGTTGGCTGGTCTGTTCACCAGAGCCCGAAGCATTATTATAACAAGAAACTAGTGATTGTGATTTATTTAAAAATGAAGTATCATCATCATCAGTAACATTATGATGAGCTTCACTAACATATTCACATAATTCTGATCTCGTTCTCTTGTAGGCTTTGTCAGCTTGATTACCTCTATCTTGCTTCACGTCTTCTTCATAGCGGCTCACACCAACACTAGGACTGTCGGACACACTGGAGCTGGCAGATGAGGGTGGTACACCTGAAAAACATTCATGTGCATAAGTGTAGGCCAAGATAATTACCGGTAACAGCGTATAGCTTACGTGATTGGATTATAAAACTCAAGGAAGATTTAAAAAATAATAATGATAACTGCTGTGGAAACATAAGCAATCCCTAAGGATACCGTGGTAACACTAGAAAGGTACAGGTCCAAGCTTATATTATTGTTCATGGTTACAAGTATCGACCAACTTAGAGTGTAGCTAGAATACTTTAAGTAACACAGGTCAGCTGACAAAGGCAAGTTGAAGCCTGTTGTATGGAGGAAAAGAAAGAAGGTGTTGGCAAGAAAGAGACAAATCTTGACTTTCTGCTATATTTTTACTTCTTTCTTATTGAAACTTTGGATGTTAAAGTGTCCTTATATCGACCAGCATCCAGGATATATAAGTAAAACCTTTCGTCCACTCCTGTTGTGGAGATGTGCAGACGCACTTAAAGTGTCCGTTCACCTCTTTAACAAGTTAGTCTTAACATCAAATAGAAACATAAACACTAAGTAGTTTGTGTATATTTCCCGACCTACATCAATAGGGGTCTTTAAATTCATCGCCGCGCTCAAGAACAGTGACGTCACTGTTCTTGAGCTGGCTATGTGTTGCAACACAGCACATCCACTAGCGATGTGTAACGCGCGAGGCAGGTCCCGGTCTATCTGTCAACTAGTCTGTTCAACTAAAACCAAAGTGGAAGACCCGAGTTCACAATCACTAACAATACATAACACTGGTCAACAACACTTGTTTTGAAAAACATACTGCTAATAAAGTAGCTATTGGATAGCGTCAGTTTTCGTAAAAACGTAAATGTCAGGGTTGCCAGTGGTAAGTATCTAACATTCGAACCGGGGAGCTCCCGAATAAGTCTCTCGTGTTACACTTGTACTATCTATCTACTTTAATGCACCGTAAAAAGATAAACAATATTATATCAGTGACACTGACTTTATACATATACCTCACCTCATTATTGCTAGTATGATATACTAGTCCGTCAACAGCATATTGGACAACATACAAAGAGTACTGGCATAGTGCATCAGCATTAAATATTAATCTTTCGACTGTAGCCGGGGGGGGGGGGGGGGGGGGGGACACTTGTGTAGATCTAACAAGTCGATTGTCGAAACAACAGAATTTCATAATTTTGTAACAATCACTCGATACTTGTGCTAATGGAATGGGATGGCCGTACCTAGCGTAGAGACAAGACAAGACAATAAATGAAAGGAAATGAAAAGTTTTAAAGGAAATATGATCGTTCCAAGTACACAAAAAAAGTCATCGTCAAGACTCAAGATAAGACTGAAAGTGCACCCTATTGGTACGTTATTCACCTTCTCCTGCTTATTCTATTGTAAACAGTGACATGACTGCTGTGCTCCATACACGAGATTACAAGATTGTATAGGCGTATTTGTATTTTGCTTTGTGTGAATAACAGATGTACATGTTATGTAAATCAATTCAGAAATTACCAAATCCATCTCAGCCAGGTTGAGAGATGCACATGTGTTTTGTTTCGACCTAATTTAAACCGAGTATCAATGTCTTATCCCCCACCCTCCTTCAAAGCTTGTGTCGCGTGCTAAGTGATAGCCAATAAGATGACGCAGCTCGCCTCAACACTCGACACTCTGCCACCCTCTACTCGTGCGCTGTTGCCACGACTGATAAGTGGGGAAGATGAACGAAATTCTTTTGCACATTTAACAATTAATTTAGCGTTATTACGATTATTTTTGGTCAATCATTTGTTGTAAATGGAGTCTACTTAGGTAAATAGATGTCTGTGTGAACCTTTACATAAGAGGTGAACGATCCCTTTAAATGCTAGGGTGTTTAACCTCCTAATACAATTGTTGTTTGAGGTTTTATTACATATTTTATATTTTATACGTTATATTATATATTTCTCACAAAAGTGAAAACAGGATAATTAAGACAAATTATAAAAATTAAGTGAATCATTTAATTAATAAGACATTGATGCACTTAAAAAAATGAATAGAATTCCATTCCAATATACTTACAGGGATAACAAATAAATTTGTTTTCACAATTTGTTTTTCAAATATTGTTAATAATTAGTAAATGTCACCGTTTGAACAACTCTGTGCATTGCACACACCATTAACAAGTGGTCAACAAATGATAGTTTTAAAAACAATTATACACACTATGTTGATATAATTTTCTAACAACATTCTATATGTTGATATATGGATCTAACAACATTCTATATGTTGAAATATGGGTCTAGCAACATTCTATATGTTGAAATATGGGTCTAGCAACATTGCACGAGGTCTTCTATGGTACCACTGATTTTATTTAAACATATTCTTAACCAATCTTTTACAAAATTACATATTTGCAATAGTTGAAAGCCCAGAGAGAGTCCACATGAATCTGTAATAAAATGATTTTAAATAAACCAATAAATAAATACAGAATTTTAAAGTAGGCAAATAGAGTTCTAGATAAATAGGCAGGACTCAGGACCGACGTTTTTGTTAGAAATACGCCGAATTTTGAACTAGTACCCGAGTTTGAAGTATTGAGGGACTACTATAGTATCACTACATGCATATTCAAATGCTTTGCAAGGGTGGAGGAGTCAGTGAAGCTCTTTTTACAAAATTGACATTTATAAATGTAGTTTGCTTCTCTCCTACCTCATCGGTCTTGTTTGTGCAACTGTCTCTCCCGCCCACTACACGCGGCTTATATGCATGCCGAGCAGTGGTACGGGAGGTACAGTCGCTTGCGACCGGGAGGCAGGAGAGAAGCGGCGTCTGATTTTGGCGACATTATATTCTATTAAAATACAGGTTTACATCTTTAGGTCTTTGATGCCTCACAAGGCTGTGCGACACAGGGAGCTTTAAGTTACAAATTTCTCAAGTAAATAGTTTCATTCCACTATGGATAAGTTTATGTCTTGCAAGGTTGGAGGATTGAGTGAAAGTCTTAATACAAACTTTGCATGCATATGGTTTCACTCCACTGTGGATGTTCTTATGACTTGCAAGGTGGCGGATTGAATAAAGCTCTTGTTACAAACTTCACACAAATATGGTTTCACACCACTGTGGATGTTCTTATGACTTGCAAGGTGGGAGGAGTCCGTAAAGCTCTTATTACAAAATTCACATGAATATTGTTTCACTCCACTGTGGATCTTCTCATGTGCTGTCAGGTTGCGGCGCTGAGTGTATCTCTTGTCACACTGGTCGCAGGCCCACTTCTTCTCACGGCTGTGAATGTCAACAAGGTCAGTGAGGTCGTTGTGCTGAGAAGACGACGCAACACACTGCACGTCCTCTTGTTTCTTGACCGAGGTGTCGATATCAGCTTCTTCTAGGCTGGTCTGTTCACCAGAGCCCGAAGCATTATTATCACAAGAAACTAGTGATTGTGATTTATTTTTAAATGAAGTATCATCATCATCAGTAACATTATGATGAGCTTCACTAACATATTCACATAATTCTGATCTCGTTCTCTTGTAGGCTTTGTCAGCTTGATTACCTCTATCTTGCTTCACGTCTTCTTCATAGTGGCTCACACCAACACTAGGACTGTCGGACACACTGGAGCTGGCAGATGAGGGTGGTACACCTGAAAAACATTGATGTGCATAAGTGTAGGCCAAGATAATTAACACTGTTAACTATGTGAGATAAGTAATTGACATGGTAATGAGCAGAAGGAGTATGGTACAGAATCGTGACTTGTAATAAATACAGAAAACATATATAAATAAACACTATGTGAATGACATAAGAGATAGGGTGCCAATAGCTAACCTTTAATGGAGTAGGCCCTTTGCAAACAATATATAAACAAATACAAAAATAAGCTAATACTACATAATCAAAATGTTTTGGTCCATATGACCTTCCTCAGTGAGTAGAGAGAGAGACCAAGTTTAAAACACCTATCACTTTCTATCTTTCTTTACCTATGAGGTCGAGATGGGCGAGCCTGCTCTACACCCTCTAGTGGGTCCGTGTTTCCTTGTTCCTACAAGGTTGACTCCTTGTCCTGCTGGGGGGGGGGGCCTAGCAAGTGATGAACTTGTTAGACCCAAATCGTCATTTCCTTCAACCTCTTCACCTGCAGCCAAGAGCTAGCACATGTGTCTGTGCCATAGCCACGAGCTTGCAACTTGTAGTAGTATTGCTTCCTTTTGTTTTCTAATCCCAGTCAAAATTAGTAGGGCAGCCTCTCTCGTTGCCACGGGTCTTGGTTCAAATCCAGGGTAAGACATTGTTCTTTTGTCGCCCAAGCACCAGAGTCTAGGAGGAAAGCCCCCTCACTGGTTGTGCTGTGTTGTGACTATCCACCCTTCCTATCTCTAACCTATTCTCCTAGAATGAATGAAGAGGCACCCTGGTCCAGCAACAGCAGGAGGGGCAGCTTTTCTCTTGTTGCCAATGGTCCTGGTTCGAATCCAGGGTAAGTCATGGATTTTTTTGTCTCTTGAGCACCAGAGATGTGAGGGAAGCCCCATTACTAGTTGTGCTGACTGGTGTGGCTCAGTATGAATGGTGTTTGAAGTAACCTTGCTGATGATGACAACATGCATGCAGAATTTAAGTCTTCTTGCATGGCCCTACCACAGGTTTGGTTACTGGTATGTGTTGTGAGTTTTGTTTGTATGTTGTTAGCTGATTTGTAGTGGCCACCATCCGCCTGATGAGTCCCAGAAGGACAAAACACGTTGTGGATTAAGGTAACAAACAACTTTAAATTAACTGCAGTTTCATCAGCAGGTGAAAAGTTTTGTCGCCCGCAGCCCTTCATGCTGGTCTTTATGTTCTATGCATTCCCAACCTGTCAACCCTTCTCCAATCTATACAAACCAGCCGGTTGGCCTTTTCCAAACAATTGTAGGCTATCTGTTGGTGAGGGGTGAGTGAGTATGGATTGGGTGACAGGGAGGGCTGGAGGAAGAGGGAACAAAATCACCGGAGGTTTAAATTCGGCATTTGGCGAGATTTGCAGATCCACTGGTAGGCCAGTTCCCACCTTCTCAGTTCACCAGCTTGTATGGGGGGTGGGACAGACCTTAAGACACAGGCTGTAAAACAGGTCATGAAGGCCATGCCCAAAAGCATGCAATGCCACTGGTATCTCAACATTCTCTTGTCTCACATCCTGCCTGTGCCCATTCATCCTAGTGCGTTGATTGTTGGTGGTCAACCCAATATATTCGGCAGGACATCGCGTACACTTATGTTGGTACACCATGTTTGGGTACCACAGGAGTTGTTGTTGTGTATCTTGAAGGTCTTGCTGGTCTGGTGAGCAGTGATGGTCCTGACAGGCTCGTGCATGGGGCAAGTCTTGCACCTGGGTCGGTTGCAAGGGGATGACCCATGCACACCAGCTTTAACTTGTTGGGTTTTCTGTGGATCTCTTCTCACCAGCAAGTCCCCCAAGTTCGGAAGCCTTCTAAAGGCCACCCTAGGTATGTTCTGGCTCAGGTCTTGGGTCAAGGGTGATGCGGCTAGAATATGACCTCCCCCTGTAGGATGGCATTCAGGCGGTATATTGTTGCTACCATACGACAAGTGACACACAGGATCACCTGGCACAGGTAGGTAACCCTTTAGTAATGGCGTATTCCATTGGCATGCACTCAGTGCGCACTCGACGAGTGCAAATACGTCATAGCACTCGCCCAGTGCGAAGCAGTGCGCCTGTCAGTGCAGTTCCTAATAGAACACGAAAAATGTGCAAATCGTACAAACATGGCGTCCTTTCCAGACGCTGATCAGCTGATGGGAGTAAATAAAAGTGACAATAAATAGAAACTGGATCAAAGCGCCCGACAACAAGAACTTTTCGAAACTGAAACGATAATAAAACAAATTATTAGACCTAGGCCTTACTTCGGCATAATCATGATTCTTGGCTTCACGGAGTATAAACCTAGGCCCTAGCTCTGGGGCCTAGCCTTTGGGTTTATAATGGTGCATTATAAACCCAAAGCCCTAGCTCTAGGCCTAGCCTAGGCCCTAGCTCTTAGCCTGGCCTAGGCCCTAGCCACCGCCATAGCCAGGGGTTGGTAACCCGGGTAAATACCCGGGTAAAAAATCTGGAGTAGACCATTTTGAATTGATAATACTACTGTTCATGTTATTATCCACAAATTAAATGCACTAAAATGTATTTGTTTTCGCTATGCACGCCGACGAATGTGTACAATAATATCAAAGGTTTGTGTTGGTGGTGACGGCGAAGGGTGGGTGGGTTGGTGGGAGGAGGGGAGGGGAGAAACGGGACTGTGGTGCCTACAACGAGGTCTGTCTCAACACGTCTCTTGTAGGTATAATAGACCCCCCTCTCTTTGACCAATGCAATGTAAAATCATAGAATAATATAATAAAAATTAATTCACAACAATCTTACTAGTCACCCGTCAACGAAATGTTATAAAAAACATTCCTAAAACTCGTTAAAACACGCATTGGCTGGGGGGCATCCCCCCCAGACCCCCCATTGTGTTTTATCCAATCATACCCGGGTAATTTTTATACCCTAGCTACGGCCCTGACCCTAGCTCTAAGCCTAGCCTAGGCCCTAGATCTAGGGCCTAGCCTTTGGGCTCATAATGGTGCGTTAATAACCCAAAGCTCTAGACTTAGGGCCTAGTCCTATCAATAACATACATACATACTCATTGTCAGAATAGCTGCTAATTAACAACATTTATGAAATTATGAAACCCTATAATATTGTATTGTTCACTTCGTTTGAGTTTCGCATATTAGAATAACAAATCTTCTTCATTGCTGCTGTCTGACGTTTCCATATCTCCAATAACAAAAACAAATGTCCCGCGTCAAATTGTCCGCCATATTGCACTCGATTTGTCGCACTGACCCTTGAAGCCAGTGCGCCTCAGTGCGGGTTTTTATGCACTCGCCGAGTGCAATGCGTCCAATGGAACACGCGAAAGTTGACGTAATGCAAACTTAAAATCCCAATGGAACATGACAACCGCACTCAGTGCGCACTAGTGCGGCCAATGGAATACGCCATTAGAGAGAGTACACGCAATGCGTCACTTTGCAAGAAAGGTACAAATATTGACATATGGTAGCCATTGCAGCCATTGCAAATAGGGAGGAAACAGAACCCGAAATTAGACAATGTAAACTACAGATTCTACGACTCATGAATGATGGGAACAAAATTGTGCTACAATGGATACCGGCCCACTGTGGCATATATGGTAATGAGAAGGCCGACTACCTAGCCAAACAAGGTAGCAAAAAGCAACAAGAAAGTAAAAAACTGTCACGTAAATCTCTCAAATCTCACCTGCATGCGTGGACAGACAAAGCAGTCCGTAAGGAATGGCAAGAGAGGGGGCAGAATAAACTGTGGGAAAATTACACTAGAATGAGGCCGACTGGTAAACGTAAGTGCTACAGTAGAAAAATAGAGACAGCTCAATTCCGGCTTCAAACAGGACACTACTCGAAAAGCACCTCCATAGATTTGGAATTTTTTAATCTAGTGTCTGTCGGATGTGTGGAGCTGGGGAACAAGACAGGAAACATCTTTTTCAATGTACATATATAAAGCTTGAACGCCACAAAATGCCAAATGGCATGGATCGGAGCGAACAGGAGTCCTATCTCTACTGGCTAACTAGAAAACACATGATCACATGAATAATGTCAATTGTTGGCATATGAAAAGAAGAAGAAGAAGAGATTTCAAGTGACGGTACGACACAAAAGAAAGCGCCGGTCGCAGCTGGGATGGCGGTGGGGGTGGCGGTGGGGGGAGTTTATGAGTAGACCCTTGAAATCACCATTTTACCACTTTCTATGCCATTTGCGAGAGAGAAATAGGTAAATAAAGTTTTTATGATCTATGAGTTTTACAACCGTTTTTGTTACTCTAGGCCCTCATTCAGAATGTCAAGACGTCATAGTATTTGTATTTATATTTATTTACTTCCGTACACAGGTACAAAGTACATATATGGATATCGTTAGAGCCCCGCATTTTTCGTAAGTGGCGGTATAATAGCTTTTACAACGAAATTGGGAGAAATTTGTTTTTTATGCCGAAATTGAGATAAAATTGTTTTTTCTTTTTATACCAAAATTAATAATTTTTAAGTGCAAAAAATACAAATATATCTGTATTATTCACTGAAAACTCTATTTATTGTCAATACAAATGGTAAATTACGCGTAATGGCACCTTGTCCAAAGCATTTTGTAATGCAACTGAAGAAATATTAATTTCATCATTTTGAATTAGAAAATTAACGTTATTAAATTTGCGTTTTTAACTGACACACATTGCATCAATATTGTCAGTCCGCTCCTAACGCTGTACCGGTTTAAGTAGCTCGAGCGAATATACTCTCTAGTTTTTTTTTTAAAGAGAGTTTCTTAATTTTGTAGGGAACTCTAATATAGTTTTAAAACTATTAAATCACAAAAAATTAATAAAACACACTTTGTTTACGAATTTTAAATGAACTACGCAACAATGAAGCTTACTTTTAAAATAAAATACAGAAATTACATGATTCGTTATTGTTATTTTTCACAGGCTGTGATTTGACCTCACGTATTTTTGTTTTTCATAGTAAACAATAAAACACGATTTATTGCTTCAAATTAACACAAAATTGAATTTCCCAATCGCTTTTAAATTAAATAATTATTATTGGTGTTTTAGTTTTTATTTAATTAAACGCGTATTCAATAGTATCAACTACCAACGAAGGATCTGGCATCACTGTAATCACAGCGTCCCGAGGGGCCCCTTCAAAGGGCGATTTGTATCAAAATGTCAGTTTGTGATGGCCGCCTGCATTTCAAATGTACGAATGTAAATCAATCTTCAAAGTTAATACATCGAAAGTCAACACATCGCTCAGCAATCGTGGACACAACACACACATCGATGTGAATTACAAGCTAGCTTTTGGTAAGTATTAACTTAGCATTTCCTTTCTCTTTAGATTAGATGAATTTACGGCGTAGGCCAGGCCATAGCCATAGCCTAGATATTATCAATCTACCTAATATAAATAGCCTAGGCCTCGCTTCTCTAGGCCTATAGTGTAAAAATCTTCACACCTACACGTTCATTGAACCAATATCTTGTACCTAGTAGACTTAGGCCTAACTCCTTACAAAAATATCAACACAAAATCAGCCGTGAGATAACTTAAATAGCACTAGGAAATGGAGATAGTATAGAGCTGGCCCTTCCTTATCTTGCCTCCAAGCCAGATTTATCTGCCCGACAGTTTACAGACGTCGCTCTACCGCTCCTCCCCCCCCCCCCCCATTTGAAGTAGCCTATAGGCCTATTGGCTTGATTTACACCACAGTATTTTATCAATTGATTTTTTAATTTTATATTAGGGTTTGTAGTAGACGAACTTCGAGTTAGATCGAGTATTTGGTCTACTCGAAATTGAGTATCAGAAAATTTACGATTTTTGGTGGAGGTGCCGGGTAGCCTATAGCAAATTCACCACTATTCGTAGAAATGGTGGAGGGGCAGGGTCGCGTGCTAGTGTGAAAACGTAAAAATCATTACCTATTTTTGGCGCTACCTTACCTACCCTGATTAGCAATAAAAGTAACCAGGACTCGCAATCCCTATTTTGTAGTTGATAAGATGTATTTTGATTTGCAGGCTTGCTGGACACAGGAATGGGACCTACTCAGCTGACCACATTCCTAAGTGAACTTTGATAAAGAGACATGAAAGAGTTGTTGGTCCTGTAATAGAATTCAAGGCACAGTCATTGTGCGAAAAAATAATAGACTTGGAGAAATCTCTGACCAAGTTGACAAGTGAAAACATTACAGCTTTATCGTCATGCAATAGTTCATCATTACCTTCTGATACGTCTAAGCTAACACCAATGAATGTAAAGAATCTGTGCCTATTCCCCAAGACATAAGTCGGATTTGACAACTCAAATTCTAGAAACATCCCAAATAACGTTTAACCACCATTAGGATCAAATCTGATCGCACCTACTAGTGAGCCCATAACAAATATAGGAGCAAAGCATCATACTGCAACACCGAAAAGAAAGCGAATATCACTCATCAAGTACTATGGATGTAGAAGAACCTCAACCCAAAAAGGTCCACCTTATCTGCTCATATGACATGGATACAAAGTACAAACTGTGTCACGTCAGGATGCATTGGGAGGATTGGTAAATTTCTTCTTTGAAATTAAGAAAAGAATTAATTTAGGCCTAGTGGGACACAACATTGGTTTTGTTCTGAGGTTTTCATTCTCATACTTTTTTATATTTGATTCATTAATTAATTACATTTAATATACTTTTTGAATTTGTTACCAAAATTGTGTGTTTTAATGCATTGTTGTTGTAATATTACTATTTCAAATATTTAATTAACTGTAGTTCATTGTTGTGTCTGTTTATGTAGTTAGATTTATTTATTTGTCCTCGTTTGTAAATCAGTTTTTTTAACTGAATAGGAAATACGTTAAATTCTTTTTGTTTTTTAAATCTATGGAATTGTGCATACTGGAACATTTTTTAAAATTAATCTATAATTGTGCCGATACCCTAAAGATAACTAGAGAGGTCTGTCCAGGTCGACGTCGTACACACAAGAAGCAATTGCAACTGACCTGGCTGTTAACACTGGTTCAGCGCACAATGCAAGTAAATGATGTACTTACATTACAAGCCATCGCTAACCATATTCTGCCAGAGAAGATCTTCGAAAAACACCAAGATTTTTTTCAAAACTCCTGCGATACAGCATTGAAAAAACCAACAAGGCATCACTGTTAGTTTTGAAAGGTTCAGGGTTCTCTGACCAAATCATTGGGAAGATTGCAGCAGCTAGTTTGAACTATGACCATATGAAGTCAGTTTTTGACTCATTGAAAGGAGACGGGATCCACATTTATTTCAGGAAAGTGTAAACGGCATCCTCGTGTGACAAGAAACAAAAAGATTATTGGGCTTATAATTAAACATTTCTCAAAATTGCAAAACAAAACACAAAAGCTTAGGCATAATTCTTGAAGAACACTGACATCAGTACATCAATGGGGTCGATTGTTTCTTTCGATTGTTAGAAAAGGGCAGCCCCAAAGTCGAACGACATACTAAACAATATGACTACTGTTACAGTTAATTCATAAAAATAAACATTTAGAAAATACAAAGCAATGTAGGCCCACAAGTGCTTCAAACCCCAACCTCTGAACTACAATTCGACTTGGTGCTATTTTTCCATGATATTTTGTATTTTTATATAATTGGAGATTGGAGATAATAAAGTGCTCACTCAACAATTCCAAAAAAAAATGATCACATTATTTAATATTTAGTATATGTAATTTACTAATTGATAATAAATTGCAACTTCATTGGCTGCCTGTATAAAACAAGTATCATCTTTCTATTTCTTATGCCTATACCTGTTGGACACTTACTTAGGCAGTAGCAAAATTCCACCAATCTTCCACCAAATGTGCTAAGGCTCTAAGCCAAAAAGATTTCAGTTAAGTTTACATGGTTGCCAAGCCAAATCGTTAGGATGCACTTCAGGACGCTATAACTTCTAAATTAGTTCAGGAAGGTACAATTTTCTTGTTTCTATTCCATTCAGAATTTAATATTCTTTAAGAAAAATAAGTTTTTAAAAACTTTTTATTCGCAAGAAGTTATTTAAAATAATAAGTGAAGGTCGAAAAGTGTATATATTTCCATGTCCCCGTGCTATGGTATAGGGTGACCTTGAAACTTTAGTCCCGAATATCTCGTAAATTAGTTCAGGATGCCTGGTTTTTGTTTTACATTATTGTGTAGCAGGTAATTATCTGTTAATATGCCAAATTTGAATTTTTTTTATCCACGTCGAGATACGCTTGAGCTACCTTAAAGTAAAGTATTGCTTTTAAGATCTAATATTTTACCAAAATTGGTACATTATTTACCAAAATATGCATATTTTTGTCCATTTTTAACACAAAATTAGGAATTTAATTCAACAAAATTCATAAGTTTTATTTACATTTAATCTTGCCCTTAGATATCGTTAAACATTTAAAAAACAGTTAAAGAAACCCAAACAATACGGACGAATGCATATATTTATAGTACTTATAGGTACAGATAACAATTATAATAAAAATAATAAATAAAATAGCACCAGACATAAGCAGACACATTACAAATACCATTCACAGGATTCTTCAGCCCTACATTAATAAAATTTAACAATGATATAACTAGATAACAAACACTTGTGCAGCCAACATCTTACTAACATTATCATCAATTACTGGAGATGGTAAGGAAATCTTCGAAGCAATAGTACTCCCTTTCCAGTAAATGTGTTTTAAGCTTGCCCTTGAAAGTAACACCACATGAAGAAGCTTTAATATAGAGAGGAAGTTTGTGGCTCGTTGGTCTTGTGGTTAGCGTATCTGCTTCCAATGCAGAAGGTCCAGGGTTCGATTCCCGCCAAAGTCAGAAGTTTTTTAACTTCTGATTTGGACTTAAGTCCATCAGTTCATGTCTTAGGAGTTTGTAAATGGTGACTTTGGAGCCGTCCTAGCAACGAAGCACATAATGTTTCAGTGAGGCATTCCAGAGCAATTTCTCGCGGGCGGATAACATTTTCCCCGTCCATCAGGGAAACGCGCCCGCCACCCAGATTTCAGAGCAGCCCACCATGAGCGAGCTGACTTGCTTGCCCGCTGACATAAAAAGCTTCTCCGGGGACCAAGGCTAATCCCCGCAGCGGGCCCCAGACGGCGTTCCTGCAATCCTGCTAAAAAATTCCGCTAACGCTCTCTGCGACTCACTTGCCTACCTCTTAAACATAGCGCTTGAACAGGGCATTCCAAACAGAATGGAAAACGGGGGTCTGGGGCCCAACCGATCTAAAAAGACGGCGACAAGAGAGACATAAAGAACTACCGTCCAATCAGCATCACCTCACTGGTCGGTAAGACGATGGAACGTTTTGTGAGAGACTGGACGAGCGATTTCCCTCGAGAGCCAAAACGTCATCCCTGCGGCGCAGCACGGCTTTCGACATTTCCGTTCTTGCACCACTCTCCTAGCCGGCGCCATTGATGCATGGACGGCAGCGCTGGACGAGCATAGCGAGCTCACATTCACTGTGTTTTTTTCGATTGGTCTAAAGCGTTCGATAAAATGCCGCACGTGCGTCTACTATCCAAGCTCAGCATTATGGCATTAAGGGCAATTTGCTTAGGTTTGTTCGAGAGTTTCCTTGTCGGCCGCACGCAGTTCGTCCAGTTTCAACGGTGAGCGCTCAGAAATTTCCCGGGGCGTGCCCTCGGGCGCCATCCAGGGAAGTGTGCTTGGCCCCCTGCTGTTTAACGTCTTCGTAGCCGACCTCCCTACCTCGGCAAGGATCCAAATGCTCCAGTACACTGAAGACGTCACCCTGTACTGCATCGTGGTCACCCAAGAGGATGCAGACGCCCTTCAAAAAAGGGCCTAGGGCGACATTCAGATTTGGTGCGACAACAATGGCATGTCGCTCAACGCCCTCAAGTGAAAGATGATGGACATCACGCCCCGCCCACCCCCTATACTTCCTGTACACCATAGATGGTGTCCCCTCGGTACGTCGCAAGCAGCGCCCCCCCTCGGAATGCACATCACAACGCCTCCGATGGAACTTCACAACCGATATTGGGGGCGGGCCAAGCGGCGCAGGTGCTGGGTTTTTCCGGCCCCAATCTGCACGGGGGGCACCCCGGCGTCAAGAGGTGCCTCCTGTCGCTATTAAGCCCACCATGACTTTGGGCCTCCCCGCATGGCCCCCAAACCACCTTGAAAACACTCCCAGCTTGGAGGGTGCAGAGAAGGCATTGCATTTCATACATGGCGTAAATCCCCCCACCATGTGCCAAAAGCGGTTTCCAATGACCATGCACCTGAAATCACCACCTGGTGTTTTTTAAAGACCCTCAGTGGCGCCACTGATTTTGCGTTGCACCGCATCATCCCGGGCCGCGTGTTAGAGGGGACGATAGTAGGCACCCCCGCCCCCAACCCCCTCCGGGCCAAAAGGGTGCTCGGGCCCGGTCTTTTTTTTTTTTCGGGTTGTTAACCCATGGAACCCTGCCCCCGCCCCAAGACTGCCCAGTAAGTCATTTCCCTTCCATGTGTAAAAGGGTACTTAGGGGGGAAAACCCAAATACAATGCCATGTTAGTTTCACATCTTTAGCAAGGCTCTTTGCGGGACGGACTTCCACAAAGATATCATGTTTTTTGCAAATATTTGCTAGCCGACGCCTTTCTTTGTTAAAAAATGTAAAACAACGGGATAAAAAACAATAAAAAAAAATAAATTCAGATTTTTTCTAAAAAACGGCCCTTTTGGTTCTGGCGTGGTCCGCGGGTGTTCGCACTTCCCCTACCACTGATTGCTAATTTCCTTCACAAATTCGATCTTTTGGTTTTGGTTTCGCTCACCCCCGTCGTTGCGTCGGGCCCACAGGGTTGGGGTTGGGGGCTTTATTTACTGTCCCCCACTGAAAATCAGTTATATAACTGAGTGGGTAGACTCTAAATACAATTTATTTTATTTATTTATTTTTAAAGATTTTACTGCACAGATAAGTAGGGCTATACTGAACTTTTAAACTTTTAATTTGCTTTTTTTTAACTTTTAAAGGAAGGAATAACAATGTTTGCTCATGATCTAGTTTGATTGGCATGGTTTTCGTTGTGCACAGAAAATAGTTCTGGGTTTGAATAAACGAAAGTTGCAGCAGATAGAATTGGCTCCAAGGCGACTGTGAGAATCCGTAAATTAGAGAAATAAGTTCTACAGAACTGTCGCCTGGAGATACCAGCAATGATCTTAACTGACCGTTTGTGTATTAAGAAGATCCTGGTTGCATGTGAGGAGGAGCCCCAGAATGCTGTACGAATGTATAGGCATGATAAACCATTTGAAATGTGGTTGGATTTACTAGCAATCCAAGTTTTCTTAGCATAAAACAACCACTAAGAAGGTGCAAAGCAGTAATCTGAATATGAGACCAATAAGGCGTTTCATCTATAGTAAGGCCTAGGACTTTAGTGCTCAAACTCAATATTTCTCAATTATCCTGGACTTCAGGCGCGTTGTTGGATGAGCGTAATTCATGCTTTGAGCTGCACTCAAAAATGTGGCAGTTATAAGTTCAGATTTCGAAGACCTCCAGAAATTGTCATTGCAATTGGAGTATAGGAATAGCCAGAATAGTGTTAACAAACACACAAAAATACTAACAGGAAAAAAAACATTACGGATTTTTTTTCCAGTGTAGTGGAATGGAATCTTTGCAACGCTCATCAATTATGGTTAAAGATGAAGGTTGATATTGATATTATTGGTTGTATATCGTAATTTAATCAGAACCGTTAAGGGGGAGGGCGTGAGGTATAATGTAAAAGTTACAATGCATGTAATGGCAAGACTCGCCCAGCACATGTGAAAAAACAGACTGTACATAAAATATTAACAGGCCCTACTAATAATATTTTTACTCTATTAATCACTCCAGCGTTATTCATAGTATTGTTGTTCTCGCTATATCCATTTAAATTAACAATAGCCTTATAAAACTTAGACATTGTTTTGATAAGCTCTCGTAATGACGGGGCTCTCGTTTCAAGCAGGCACATTGTATTTTGGTCTGTACTTCTGCATCGGTAGCCGTTGTTGTAGGCTGAGTAGGCCTATTTGATAGGCCCTACAATTAAAATTTTTTTAAATGTTTTATTTTTAAATTGATCTAAAATGGCAGCAATGCTTTTTCAAGAATGTTTGAGTAAATAAATATAGTAATTATATTGTAGAAGAAGAGGCAGGAAGTGTAGCTAAAATATTTTGGAAAAGCAACATGTAGTGTGACCGTAGTAACATGCTTAATGTTGGGCCTATTGTGTTAGTGAACAATGTTTGAGTGCATATCATGAAATGTTTATTATTATTATGTTTCGCTCTCTCCACTCAATGAGGAGGGTCACGTGGACCGATACCGTTAGCTATGTAGTTTCTGAGTATGTCTTTGTGTTACGCGTTTCTTATCGTCGCCTACCTACTACAACTTCAGGTAGGACCCCATCTCCTTAATTACTCTCGTGGTCCAGACATTTGGCATTCTTACTCACACACACATTTATCATTATTAATATACGTATTTTCATTCATTCTTTTTCAATATCAACAGATAAAACATGCTCTTATGTATGTGCGTGTATTCTAATGAAGAATTCTTGCCTACCAGTGTGGGCATATGAGTGTACGATGAAGGCTGTGAATAAATAAGTCCTTGCAACAGGCTGATATTGGAAGGCTTACCTGGATCGCTCTGCCCCCCTGCACGAGCATATTGTCCGGCCCACTCCCAGCTGTCTGGCTCGGGCTCCTGTTTCACCTCCACCTCCTGCTTGACGTGAAGTGGATCACAGGCAGGGGCTGCGTTACTACCCCAACTGGGCAACTCTAGCGGGTCGACGCCTAGAACAGAATAATTTAAGCATCATCATTATTATTATTACTATTATTATTATTGTCTCTATTTGCAACAAAAAATGCAATCCACTTGTGCAAATTTAATAGAGAACGAAGGAGGAAAACCCAGTATTGGCACGTAGCCCGCTCCTTTCAAAAAGTACCAAGAAGACCAACAGCTTTACGTCCCGACCGAAAGGATGGTGCAACCTTGACTGTCATAGGTTCCTCAACTAACTCGGACTGCCGAGCAGACGTCGAGGAGTTCGAAGCCGTTATACTAGCTCTTGAACCCTCCATCTGCATGCTGCAAACGTGTTTCAGGGGAGAGCGGTCACTCACTCTACCCCTGACCACTCTGTTCTAATTCTACCATCACTGAGCACATGAATCAATGTAAATCTAATCCAATTGAATTTTGCAAGTGTAGCTAGGCCTATCTGCCCTAGCAATCAAACAGTGATTTTGAATTGGCTCGTTTCTCGTTATAGCTCAAAAGAAATAGTGGTTCATTGTCTCTGCTAGTGACATCAAAAATCTCAATTACACTTACATGGACACAAGAGTGAAATGATTTAGGGTTATAAGCCCACACTCACCCCCCCCCCCCCCTTCCACTCGTTTGTGGGCTGAAAAACCAAACTTTCCATTGTTGATCATTGCTTTATTGTGTCATGCACAAATTATTACACACCAGAGTGCAAACAATGCAAATTCGAAAAAGGTTGGGTGGTATATACAACACTACGAGAATGTCAGGCATCAGTAGCAACCAACCGTGCCTTTTTGTTGTTAGGTTGCATGTTTTTTCTGTACTTTTATCAAATAACTAATAAAGTACTACTCTACTCTACTCATGGGAAACTAATGCTATAGGGCTATAGAATAAAACATTAATGCTTACTTGTTGAGCCCTAATCAGGAATATAAGTAGGCCCTAACATATTAGGCCTATATAGCCTAGGCTTAAATATTTTGTTAATTTTTAATCATGGCCATTGACCTAAAATTTTTAATATAACTATCATCATAGCGCCTAGACCATTACCCAGCCAAAACTCACTGTGTACCACTCTCCAAACCATAAAGATATTTGATTTTTTATATATTTCATTCAGTAATGTCAAACTTGGAACATAAAAGCTAGATATAGGCCTACTCACTTGTAGAAGCAGGAATATCCAAGGGACGTGGAATTCTCTCTACGTCCACAGCCACAAACTTAAAGCTAGGATGGTGTTCTGTCGCGTCAATCTGTTCCTCTTGCTTCAGCGGAGAAGATTTATGAGCAAAATTGATAGAAGCTGAGTAACTCGACTGAGCAATTAGGTCCATACCTACAACAATAAAGAAATGTGGTAAGTCCAACAGACAACTAGATACAAAAAACACACATTAGTTAGTGTACAATCACCACCAAAGACCTGGCAAAAACAGACGAGGGAAAGTCAACTTGAATACAGATGAGCTTAAGAGGAAGCCGGCGATGATTTGATGTTCGGCGTGTTCCTCCTCCTGCTGTCATAGATCATTACATCTGAATACAACTTTGCATACTTGATAATGAAGGACATCTGTACGTGCCTCATATCAGATTTTCAATATTTATCATAGATCAATCAGAAAATGTGTAGTTATTTGGGTGTTTTTGACCATTTTGACGGATAGCAAATTCTAGAAAATTGAATTAATTTTTTGTTTATTTTCTTTGATCAAAAATTGGAAATGTGATTTGATCGACGCTTTCATTGAGTGAGCGTAGCGAGTGTCTCCATTTGACTCTTATGGCTCGAATGTCTTGTTTTTTTTTTTTTTCCTGTTACTGCTTCGGTACAGGTCGCACCGTTTCTCTGATAGACCTGAAATTTTGCATACATGTACATACCACCTATGCGGGTTGCTGTATAGTTTTTGAACAAAATCCGATCGTTGGTTATAAAAAATAAAAAATAAAATTAAAAAATAAAAATGTTCCGATCGTTATGAAATCTTTCAGGGTCAATAAGTACAACATTCTCTTCTATTTTACAAATTTTCAGCTAAATCCGTCAAGACCTTAAAGACTTATTGGTATGTAACATTATGGGAATGTCGTACTCGGGTCGTGTTGCACGTACCGGTGCTCGCTCAACAACGCAACAGGATTATAGCGTTTTCCTAGTAACACACACACACAATTTACACACTTTTTTTTACACAATTATGTAAAATCGCAAATCAATGCGACTAAAATTGGTTAAGACATTTGTAACCGCGTTAAATGAGCATGCCGGCCGGCCTCCTCTTAATAGGCCCCATACATTTTTTAACTGATAATCCTTGGGAGACTTCCATAAAAAATGAACCAAACTCTTTTGTAATACAATACAGAAATTAAAACTATCCTGACTGAGACAGATCAGTTATTTCTGGATTGTATTGAAGATGAACAAATACACCTACGGAAGTGTTTCCAATCAATGAAATCGAGAAATTAAGTCAAACCTGTCATGCGGGCACTAAATCCACAAATAAATCAAAGTTAACCAATTATTTCTGCAATCCATTATTATGTAATACGTCAAGATGTGCGCAATACGACCTACATGTTATGTATTCCTAGGTATAGGCCTACAAGTCTGTGTTGTCTGTGGTCCAGGGGCGGAGCTCGGGGGGTGGGCTGGGGGGCCACGCCCCCTAGTCAAGGTAAAATAATAATTGACAGCAGAAGTAAACTAAAAATTATTATCACTGTACTGTAGGCTATTCCTGCCGTTTACCGGCAGATGATACGGCATAGATAATAATTACCTTATTTTTTATTCATTCTAGGTCTTTCTATCTAGGGCGACGGTCGTCGCCCTAGATAGAAAGACCTAGAATGAAGTACAGTGATAATCATTTTTAGTTTACTTCTGCTGTCAATTATTAATTTACCGCATGCGACTGCTTAGGCGACACGAACTCCAGCCCTATATACATCTACAAGAGTTGGGGGGTTTTCAGCTATCTGCACACGCCGCTTCGAAAGAGTTACAATCTTGAAACTCGGTATATGACCTGGTATGTGGTCCACGACATACCAAAAAAAAAAATCAACCCGATCCGACAACTCGTTCTGTGTTAAAAAAGGCTCTCAACATCGTCAAATTCCTTTCGGCTGGCTGGTGGCTGGGTGGGTGGCTGGCTGGCTAGGAGTTCTCCGCGGAGATTAAATTAGCCTACAGAGAAAACGGTAAATCTTAGAACTATGAAACTTGGACCACACTTAGATGTAGGTACTTCAGACGCAGTGACATTTGCTTTCAAAACCAAAATCGGGTAACAGCGACCAGAGAAAATCAAAATTTGGATGATAATCAAAACGCGTAATTACCAAGGCGTGGTAATTTGTACAAACTTGAAATTAAACATGCTATTAACCATTATAAATATCTTGCGTCCATAACACAAGGGGCTAAATTTGGGGAAAACCATGGGCCCAAAAATGACAAAAAAACATATCTGAACTTTAAGAAGTGAATCATTCAAAGAAAACGCTACAACTGAGATGTTTCAAACGTGGAATAAATTTTGATATCTCTCATTCTTTATCACATTTGAATATGGAGAGCAAAATTGGGTAACGGGTACCGGAGAAAATCAAAATAAGAAGTAAGTAATTCCGTACTCTTATGAATAATACGCTATACTGAGAAAACGGTTCATCTTAGAACTTTGAAACTTGGGCCACACTCAGATGTACCTCATATAACCAAAACCGGGCAATTGGGACTGGGGAAAATCAAAATCAAAATCAAAACGCGTAATTACTCAGGCGTAGTAATTTGTACAAGCATGAAATTAAACATGCTCTTAACCATTATAAATTGTGTGGCTCGTTGGTCTGGTTGTTGGCGTCTCTGCTTCCAATACAGAAGGTCCAGGGTTCGATTCCCGTCAAAGTCAGAAGTTTTTTAACTTCTGATTTGGACTTAGGTCCATCAGTTTGTGTCTTAGGAGTTTATAAACGGTGACTTTGGAGCCGTCCTTGCAACGAAGCACATAATAAATTCAGAGTTGTTCTGAATCGGCCTTGTTGATTCTGGCGTTGATTCGCGGGTGTTAGCACTGTCCATACCACTGATTGCTATATTTCCTATTAAAAATATCGATCTTTGGTTGGTTATCGCTCATTCGTCGATTGCGTCGGGGCCTACAGGGTAGGCTCAGTCGCTTTGATTTACTGTCCCCCACTGAAAATCAGTTATATAACTGAGTGGGTAGACTCTAAATCCAATTCATTTATTTATTTATTTATTTATTTATTTATTTATCTAGTGCTTAAAACACAAGGGGTATCTTTGGGGGGGCCATAGGCCCAAAAATGTCAAAAAACAACTTTGAACTTAACAAATTTAATCATTCAAAGTCCATCATTCACACCATGATAGCAAACGAACAACAAAAAGATGCAATATCCAACCAAATACAAAAATTTGTTTAAAAAAAACGGCAGCCAAGCTCTCTTTCAAAAGTCTTCGGCTGTGAATGCTGTGAGATATCGAAGTTGAGCCAAGCTTTTTATTCTTTCTCCCTAGTTTTGCTTTGAAAATAAGTAAGATCATTTCGCCTGTTGACGAGCGCCAAGCCAACGATTTTTGTGGTAAAAAAGTAAAAATTTTAAACTCGAAATCATAAAAAAATGGCTTGGCCATTGAATTTGGTTCATGGCCAAGAATTTTTTTTATGATTTCGAGTTTAAAAATTTTACTTTTTTACCACAAAAATCGTTGGCTTGGCGCTCGTCAACTGGCGAAATGATCTTACTTATTTCCAAAGCGAAACTAGGGAGAAAGGATAAAAAGCTTGGCTCAACTTCTATATCTCACAGCATTCACAGCCGAAGACTTTTGAAAGAGAGCTTGGCTGCCGTTTTTTTTTTACAAATATTTGTATTTGGTTGGATTTCTTCTACTTCTAGGCCTATGTAGGCCTACCCTACAAGTGTTTTGCTAACTAACCTGCCTCACAATGACTTCAATACAGGCTACTCACATTATGTAGGTAGGCCTACACATAAAAATAAATAAAAACATATATGTTCCTATAGGGCAATTCCACACTAAAGTGCCCATAACATAAAGAAATTAAATATTTACAATAATGTTCACGTTCATAAACATCATTCCCTGAAAATTTCAATATAATCAAAAATTTATTTTCCATTGAAGGCGAGTTTTTATCGAGTGTATTTATTTTAGTATAAGACAATATGGGACATTGAAGAGACGCAAGCTTCTCCGATTAGAAATCTCGCATCCGGGGGAGACGGGGGTAATGACGACGAGCCGTAGTAGACTAGGAGTGGGGGATACAAGTAACTCGATACAAATACAATCACAGTGCAAGTATTGCACTGAACTCGCAATGACCTTGTCGCTTGGCGGTCCGTGGTAGTAAAGAGATCGGGGCTGGGAGACTTCTGTCACACTCACACAGTCACACTAAGTGGTGGTTTTCTGAATATTTGTTGTGTTTAGATGGATGGTACATAGTTAGTTGTGCACCAATCAAACTAAAATACTTTTGTCAAAACAAAAGGTTATTTATTTATTTAGTTCACTTATTGTGGCACAAAACTAACTAGTTTGTCGAGTGTTGTGTTAGGCATACAACTCATAGTCATCTATACCTAACAGCACCATAAAACAGTGTGTTGAAACTTGAAACTAATGTTGTAAATTAGTGTTAGAACATCATGCCATTGACATCATGGGTAGTACACAAAAATAAAATACTAGCTTTTTTGAAGGGCGAATGATTGGCTAATTATTTATAAATGTGTTGGTGCTTTAAGTTTTATTTTAAAGATGTGCACCTCTCCAAACAATGCGAGGGGTGCTTCAGTCCCTGAGCACCCACGAAGTCAGGGCACCTGGACATCATGACATCTTGGGGAGAGGAAGATAAATAAAAAGCTAACACATTTTAAAGGTCGATGATTGTTTAATTATTTATCAATCTCTTGCTCAGGCACGAAGGAACGTTTTGAAAGTTAGAGGGCGGGGGGGATTTATTAGCAGAATTTGTGGGCGGTAGCTGGAGTCCGGGGCAAAGCCCCAGCCGAGAGAGGCCCTTCCGCCGATGGCGAAAAATTGTTGGATTAATATTTATCGTACAATAGCTTTGCGCACCTGCCCCTCCTGGGCCAAACTTGGGAGGGTTCCAGGGTGCATTAACCCCCCTGCCCCCCCGCGGTTCCTACGCCACTGCTCTTGATGATTCAAGTTATATATATTTAAGATATAACAGCAGTATTATGTATCAACAAAACATTTTAATACATTGATACATGAAAATTAATTAAAATAGTATTTCACATATTTGTTTGATTATAAGTGTATGTAGTACACAGCAAACGAAATGTATACCAGTATCCATGGTACACAGTACACACACAGTTGGTACTGTGCCATACAAGACAGTGTGTTGAAATTATTGCCATACATAGGTGTTAGGGATGAGACGTGTACACGTGTACACCTGTACACGTCCGTCTACGTGTACACGTGTACATAATTTAAAAAAAAAATACACGTCGACTTTCAATCAACATTGTTCAGTCGTCGAGATTTCAGATTTCAATAATTCTATTTTGAAATACGAGCTCTTAAAGTCAGCCGCCGCCGCCGCCTTCCCGCAAAACGGTAAGTTGGTTGCGATCCCTTGCCACGGCGGCCTTGCCGTCCCCCTCCCCCCCACCCCTGACCGGCCCACACGTTCCAGATGGTTCCAGACCGCTCGCAGTCGCTCGCCGCCCGCTTAGTTGTTTACGCGTGTTGAGATTAGAGTCAGTGAGCATGACTTTATTGTTTTTATTTTATGTTTCGCTCTCTCCCTCAATGAGGGGGGTCACTGACCGAACCTTAGCTTAGTAGTTTCTGAGTATGTCTTTGTGTTACGCGTTTCTTATCGTCGCCTACCTACTCCCAACTTCAGGTAGGACCCCATCTCCTTAATTCCCTCTCGTGGTTTAGACATTTGGCATTCTTACTCACACACTTTTTAATCATTATTAATATACGTATTTACATTCATCTTTTTCAATATCAACAGATAAAACATGCTCTTATGTATGTGCGTGTATTCTATGAGAATTCTTGCCTACCAGTGGGGGCATATGAGTGTACAATGAAGGCTGTGAATAAATAAGTCCTTGCAACAGGCTGATTTTGGGGAGGCTTACCTGGATTGCTCTGCCCCCCTGCACGAGCATATTGTCCGGCCCACTCCACTGTCTGGCTCGGGCTCCTGTTTCACCTCCACCTCCTGCTTGACGTGAAGTGGATCACAGGCAGGGGCTGCGTTACTACCCCACTGGGGCAACTCTATGCGGTCGACGCCTAGAACAGAATAATTTAAACATCATCATTATTATTATTACTATTATTATTATTGTTCTCTATTTGCAACAAAAAATGCAATCCACTTGTGCAAATTTATAGAGAACGAAGGAGGAAAACCCAGTATTGGCACGTAGCCCGCTCCTTTCAAAAAGTACCAAAAAGACCAAAGCTTTACGGTCCCGACCGAAAGGATGGTGCAACCTCCACTGTCATAGGTTCCTCCACTAACTCGGACTGCCGAGCAGACGTCGAGGAGTTCGAAGCCGTTATGCTAGCTCTTGAACCCTCCATCTGCATGCTGCAAACGTGTTTCAGGGGAGAGCAGTCACTCACTCTAACCCTGACCACTCTGTTCTAATATTACCATCACTGAGCACATGAATCAATGTAAATCTAATCCAATTGAATTTTGCAAGTGTAGCTAGGCCTATCTGCCCTAGCAATCAAACAGTGATTTTGAATTGGCTCGTTTCTCGTTATAGCTCAAAAGAAATATTTGGTTAATTGTCTCTGCTAGTGACATCAAAAATCTCAATAACACCTACATGGACACAAGAGTGAAATGATTTAGGGTTATAAGCCCACACTCACCCCCCCCCCCCCCCCCACTCGTTTGTGGGCTGAAAAACCAAACTTTCCATTGTTGATCATTGCTTTATTGTTCAATGCACAAATTATTACACACCAGAGTGCAAACAATGCAAATTCGAAAAAGGTTGGGTGGTATATCAACACTACGAGAATGTCAGGCATCAGTAGCAACCAACCGTGCCTTTTTGTTGTTAGGTTGCATGTTTTTTCTGTACTTTTATCAAATAACTAATAAAGTACTACTCTACTCTACTCATGGGAAACAAATGCTATAGGGCTATAGAATAAAACATTAATGCTTACTTGTTGAGCCCTAATCAGGAATATAAGTAGGCCCTAACATATTAGGCCTATATATCCTAGGCTTAAATATTTTGTTAATTTTTAATCATTGCCATTGACCTAAAATTTTTAATATAACTATCATCATAGGGCCGCCGTTACCCAGCCACTATTCACTGTGTACCACTCTCCAAACCATAAAGATATTTGATTTTTTATATATTTCATTCAGTACCGGTAATGTCAAACTTGGAACATAAAAGCTAGATATAGGCCTACTCACTTGTAGAAGCGGGAATATCCAAGGGACGTGGAATTCTCTCTACGGCCACAGCCACAAACTTGAAGCTAGGATGGTGTTCTGTCGCGTCAATCTGTTCCTCTTGCTTCAGCGGAGAAGATTTATGAGCAAAATTGATAGAAGCTGAGTAACTCGACTGAGCATTGGGGTCCATACCTACAAAAATAAAGAATTGTGTTTAGTCCAACAGACAACTAGATACAAAAAACAACATTAGTTAGTGTACAATCACCACCAAAGACCTGGCAAAAACAGACGAGGGAAAGTCAACTTGAATACAGATGAGCTTAAGAGGAAGCCGGCGATGATTTGATTTTTCGTCGCGTTCCTCCTCCTGCTGTCATAATCTTACATCTGAATAAAACTTTGCATACTTGATAATGAAGGACATCTGTACGCGGCCTCATATCAGATTTTCTATTTTTATCATAGATCAATCAGAAAATGTGTAGTTATTTGGGTGTTTTTTGACCATTTTGACGGACAGCAAATTCTAGAAATTGAATTAATTTTTTGTTTATTTTCTTTGATCAAAATTGGAAATGTGATTTGATCAAACGCTTTCATTGAGTGAGCGTAGCGAGTTGTCCTTCATTTGACTCATATGGCTTGAATGTCTGTTTTTTTTTTTTTTTCCTTTTTACTGCTTGGGTACAGGTCGCACCGTTTCTTTGATCGACCTGATTTTGCATACATGTACATAAAATCTATTTTGGGTTGCTGTAAAAGTTTTTGAACAAAATCCAAAATCATTGGTTATAAAAAATAAAAAATAAAATAAAAAATAAATGTTCCGATCGTTTGAAATTTTTCAGGGTCAATAAGTACAACATTCTCTTCTATTTTACAAATTTTCAACTAAATCCTCAAGACCTTAAAGACTTATTGGTATGTAACATTATGGGAATGTTTTACTCGGGTCGTGTTGCACGTACCGGTGCTCGCTTAACAACGCGACAGGATTATAGCAATTTTTCCTAGTAACCACAATTTTTACACACTTTTTTTACACAATTATGTAAAATCGCAAATAAATGCGACTTAAACTGGTTAAGACATTTGTAACCGCGTTAAATGAGCTGCCGGCCGGCCTCCTCTTAATAGGGCCCATACTTTTTTCAACTGTTTATACTTGGGAGACTTCCATTTAAAATGAATCAAACTCTTTTGTAATAATACAGAAATTAAAACTATCCTGACTGGGACAGATCATTTTTTTTCTGGATTGTATTGAAGATGAACAAATACACCTACGGAAGTGTTTCCATAAATGAAATTGAGAAATTAAGTCAAACCTGTCATGCGGGCACTAAATCCACAAATAAAATCAAAGTTACCAATTATTTCTGCAAACCTTTTATTATGTAAACGTCAAGATGTGCGCAATACGACCGAGCATGTTATGTATTCCTAGTATAGGCCTAAAAGTCTGTGTTGTCCTGTGGTCCGGGGGGCGGACTCGGGGGGTTTGGCTGGGGGGCCACGCCCCCTAGTCAAGGTAATTAATAATTGACAGGAGAAAAAAAACAAAAATGATTATCACTGTACTGTAGGCTATTCCTGCCGTTTACCGGCAGATGATACGGCATAGATAATAATAACCTTATTTTTTATTCATTCTAGGTCTTTCTACTAGGGCGACGGTCGTCGCCCTAGATAGAAAGACCTAGAATGAAGTACGTGATAATCATTTTTAGTTTACTTCTGCTGTCAATTATTAATTTACCGCATGCGACTGCTTAGCGACACGAACTCCAGCCCTATTACATCTACAAGAGTTGGGGGGTTTTCAGCTATCTGCACACGCCGCTTCGAAGAGTTACAATCTTGAAACTCGGTATATGACCTGGTATGTGGTCCACGACATACCAAAAAAAAATAAACCCGACCGACAACTCGTTCTGTGTTAAAAAAGGCTCTCAAACATCGTCAATTCCTTTCGGCTGGCTGGTGGCTGGGTGGGTGGGTGGGTGGTTTGGCTGGCTAGGAGTTCTCCGCGGAGATTAAATTAGCCTACAGAGAAAACGGTAAATCTTAGAACTATAAAACTTGGACCACACTTAGATGTAGTACTTCGGGGAACGCGGGTGACATTTGCTTTCAAAACCAAAATCGGGTAACAGCGACCGGAGAAAATCAAAATTTTGGATGTATTCAAAACGGTAATTACCAAAAGGCGTGGTAATTTGTACAAACTTGAAATTAAACATGGCGTAACCATTTTAAATTATCTTGCGTCCATAACACAAGGGGCTAAATTTGGGGAAAACCTGGGCCCAAAAATGACAAAAAAACATATCTGAACTTTAAGAAGTGAATCATTCAAAGAAACGCAAACAACGGGAGATGTTTCAAAACGTGGAATAAATTTTGATATCTCTCATTCTTTACACATTTGAATATGGAGAGCAAAATTGGGTAACGGGTACCGAGAAAATCAAATAGTAAGTAATTCCGTACTCTTATGATAATACGCTATACTGAGAAAACGGTTCATCTTAGAACTTTGAAACTTGGGCCACACTCAGATGTACCTCATATAACCAAAACCGGGCAATTGGGACGGGGGAAATCAAAATCAAAATAAAAAACGCGTAATTACTCAGGCGTAGTAATTTGTACAAGATGAAATTAAACATGCTCTTAACCATTATAAATTGTGTGGCTCGTTGGTCTGGTTGTTGGCGTCTCTGCTTCCAATACAAAAGGGTCCGGGTTCGATTCCCTTCAAAGTCAAATTTTTTTTAACTTCTGATTTGGACTTAGGTCCATCAGTTTTGTGCCCTTAGGAGTTTATAAACGGTGACTTTGGAGCCGTCCTTGCAACGAAGCACATAATAAATTCAGAGTTGTTTCTGAATCGGCCTTGTTGATTCTGGCGTTGATTTGCGGGTGTTAGCACTGTCCATACCACTGATTGCTATATTTCCATTAAAAATATCGATCTTTGGTTGGTTACGCTCATTCGTCGTTTTGCGTCGGGGCCTACAGGGTAGGCTCAGTCGCTTTGATTTACTATCCCCCACTGAAAATCAGTTATATAACTGAGTGGGTAGAATCAAAATACAATTTATTTGTTTATTTTAATTTATTAATTTATTTATTTATCTAGTGCTTAAAACACAAGGGGTATCTTTGGGGGGCCATAGGCCCAAAAAAGTCAAAAAACAATTTTGAACTTAAAAAATTTTTAATCATTCAAAGTCCATCATTCACACCATGATAGCAAACGAACAACAAAAAGATGCAATATCCAACCAAATAAAAAAATTTTGTTAAAAAAAACCGCAGCCAAGCTCTCTTTCAAAAGTCTTCGGCTGTGAATGCTGTGAGATATCGAAGTGAGCCAAGCTTTTTATTCTTTTTCCCTAGTTTTTGCTTTGAAAATAAGTAAGATCATTTCGCCTGTTGACGAGCGCCAAGCCAACGATTTTTGTGGTAAAAAAGTAAAAATTTTAAACTCGAAATCATAAAAAAAAAGGGGTTTTGGCCTTTGAATTTGGTTCATGGCAGAATTTTTTTTATGATTTCGAGTTTTAAAAATTTTACTTTTTTACCACAAAATTTGTTGGCTTGGCGCTCGTCACTGGCGAAATGATCTTACTTATTTCCAAAGCGAAACTAGGGAGAAAGGATAAAAAGCTTGGCTCAACTTCTATATCTCACAGCATTCACAGCCGAAAACTTTTAAAGGAGAGCTTGGCTGGCGTTTTTTTTTTTACAAATATTTGTATTTGGTTGGATTTCTTCTACTTCTAGACCTATGTAGGCCTACCCTACAAGTGTTTTGCTAACAAACCTGCCTCAAAATGACTTCAATACAGGCTACTCACATTATGTAGGTAGGCCTACACATAAACATAAATAAAAACATATATGTTCCATAGGGCAATTCCACACTAAAGTGCCCATAACATAAAGAAATTAAATTTTTTACAATAATGTTCACGTTCATAAACTTCCCTGAAAATTTCAATATTCAAAAAAAATTTTTCCATTGAAGGCGAGTTTTTATCGAGTGTTTTTATTTTAGTATAAGACAATATGGGACATTAAAGAGACGCAAGCTTCTCGATTAGAAATCTCGCATCCGGGGGAGACGGGGGTAATGACGACGGCCGTAGTAGACTAGGAGGGGGGGATCAAGTAACTCGATACAAATACAATCACAGTGCAAGTATTGCACTGAACTCGAAATGACCTTGTCGCTTGGGGGTCCTGGTAGTAAAGAGATGGGGGCTGGGAGACTTCTGTCACACTCACACAGTCACACTAAGTGGTGGTTTTCTGAATATTTGTTGGTTTAGATGGATGGTACATAGTTAGTTGTGCGCCAATCAACTAAAATACTTTTGTCAAAACAAAAGGTTATTTATTTATTTAGTTCATTTATTGTGGCACAAAACTAACTAGTTTGTCGAGTGTTGTGTTAGGCATACAACTCATAGTCATCTATACCAACAGCACCAAAAAAACAGTTGTTTGAAACTTGAAACTAATGTTGTAAATCGGTGTTAGAACATCATGCATTGACATCATGGGTATACAACAAAAATAAAATACTAGCTTTTTTGAAGGACGAATGATTGGCTAATTATTTATAAATGTATTGGTGCTTTAAGTTTTTATTTATAGATGTGCACCTCTCCAAACAATGCGAGGGGTGCTTCAGTTCCCTGACACCCACGAAGTCAGGGCACCTGGACATCATGACATCTTGGGGAGAGGGAAAGATAATAAAAAGCTAACACATTTTAAAGGTCGATGATTGTTTAATTATTTATCAATCTCTTGCTCAGGCACGAAAAGGGAACGTTTTGAAAGTTTTGAGGGCGGGGGGGATTTATTAGCAAATTTGTGGCGGTAGCTGGGTCCGGGCAAAACCCCAGCCGAGAGAGGCCCTTCCGCCGATGGCGAAAAATTGTTGGATTAATATTTATCGTACAATACTTTGCGCACCTGCCCCTCCTGGGCCAAACTTGGGAGGGTTCCAGGGTGCATTAACCCCCTGCCCCCCCCGGGGGTTCCTACGCCACTGCTCTTGATGATTCAAGTTTTATATATTTAAGATATAACAGCAGTATTATGTATCAACAAAACATTTTAAACATTGATACATGAAAATTAATTAAATAGTATTTTCACATATTTGTTTGATTATTAGTGTATGTATACACAGCAAAAGAAATGTATACCAGTGGCAGTATCCATGGTACCACAGTAACACACACATTGGTAACTGTGCCATACAAGACGTGTGTTGAATTATTGCCATACATAGGGTTAGGGATGAGACGTGACACGTGTACACCTGTACACGTCCGTCTACGTGTACACGTGTACATAATTTAAAAAAAAAATACACGTCGACCCTTTTAATCAACATTGTTCAGTTTGTCGAGATTTCAGATTTCAAATTCTATTTTAAAATACGACTCTTAAAGTCCAGCCGCCGCCGCCGCCTTCCCGCAAAACGGTAAGTTGGTTTGCGATCCCTTGCCACGGCGGCCTTGCCGTCCCCCTCCCCCCACCCCTGACCGGCCCCACGTTCCAGATGGTTCCAGACCGCTCGCAGTCGCTCGCCGCCCGCTTAGTTTTTTTACGCGTGTTGAGATTAGAGTCAGTGACGCATGACTGTTATTGTTTAGAATATCTCTTGACTGGAATTCTTTAAAAAGATAGTCGCGGGAAAGAAGGTTTAAATGCCGACTATGCGCGAAGGAGTTTTCTGCACATTCAAGTATCACGGGAACTATGGTAAATCACAAGCCTTATCTCTCCCCCCCCCCCCCCCCCCCTCTTTATCACGCAAGCCTCAACCATACCATCACCCTTTTAACTTTCTAGGTCAATGAAACATCAGCCACGTCATTTACTGACTGATAAACTGAACTGAACGCCGTCGCCGTGTTAATACTGTTCAGAATGCAATAAAAATATACAGTAATAAATAAACATGTACAACCTTTTTTCAGATATATCTTAAAATATACATAGTACACGCGTGTACACAAACAGACAGCCAGCGTGTACACGTGTAGTAAGATACACGCTTTTGCCCATCCCTAATAGGTGTTAAAACATTGGAGAGGAGGGAATAAAATACTGTCAATGTCAAGTTGATAAGTTATTATACTTATTAGCCATCTGTTATTGCTTCCAAGTTTTATTTTATGATAAGTACGCGTACATTAGTTTTAGTACACTGTATTCTTAAAACTAAGTAATATACTGATTTGAATAACGATTATACATATACATTATCTATGAAACATTTTTACTACGAAAAATATATTATCCAAGCATTTTACAGAATCAGTTATCAACCCCTATCCACTAATACAAGATGACTCGCACTAGCGTCTAGAAGGAATGTAATTATGTGTACAAGTTAGTAGCATATTGTCGAGTAGATACTGATATTATCTCCGAACCGAAATTACAAAACCGAATCAGTTGTAGCAAGTTATATTTGATCGGTACGTAATGAGCGGTTTTCATTTCATATCTTTTATCTTCAAATCGCGCTTTCTTTGCTTCAGTTTGCTTTAGTTGTTACTGTGTATAAAGTTGCTGTTAAATTTAACATTTAGATATTAAACTGGTGGTAAGGCACATTGTGTTATGGGGCCTTGCTCTACTCTTGCCACCAGCAATATGTACGTATTTTGTAATCCAGACATATTGAAAATAAATAATAATAGTTAGTGTAGGGATACACAGTAGACTTTTTTTGAATGCATGGTAGGCATAGATATAGACAATAATTTATTGTTCAAAATTTATTTATTAGTGAAACCTCTATCCATAGTTTCTCAAACTACTGTTTTCCTGCATCTATAGTGTATTTTATGCACTCCCATAATAAGCTTTATTGTTATTTTCTATTTGATCCATAGTTTTTCCGGATCCATAGTTTTTTTCAAGTACTCCCCTGAAAAACGATGCATAGAGGTTTCCCGTTTCACTGTAGCTTAGTTCAATAAAAATATATTATAAATAATAATAATTTGATTATTGACGACAGAGTTCCCTATTTAACTTTCAACGGTTACGCCCACTCATCCCAAACCAAACCAAACTTCAAGGTGCAATTGTGGCCCTCATCAAAGTTCACTCATATTGGGAGAGTACGAGATTAAAGGCCTAGTTGCTATGGAATGTGAGTAGGCATTAAAATACTCAACTCTAACATCTCAACATTGACAACATCAACAAAATAAGATTGCAACCCAAAATAATTTAAATATAGTCCTAAGACGTAGAAAAATAGATAGTTATCTCGAGGGTGCTGAGTGGAAGTGGACACCACAAGTGGGTAACACGCTTCACATTTTGACGGCATTTTGTAAATTTACATCGAGCCCTTCGTACACTAGTAGATTGTAGTTGGGGCGGGAGGGGCGAGGGGCATAAAACATACACCTAAATTTCCCCAAACAGTTTTTAGAAGATTATCTACAACTAAACTATAGGGGAAGAGAATTATCCATCCATGGATTTTTTCTGACCTGTAACATCTTCTAGCCACGCATCTAGTTTATGAATCAATGAAATAGACATCTCATTTTCCCTCCTTTTTGCACAGCTTTGTCTTTTCCCTCTACCTTTGATCCATCTTGACGTAAAGAGATGTAGATTGTAAAAAAAAAAAAAAACGCAAATGCCTTAACGAAGTATCAACGCTCGGCGTGATACAGAATGTGTTATCCGACAGCTGCAGGATGATCGCCAGAAAGCACAAGCCACAACCTCTTCCTCGTTCCCCACCCCCAAGGCAACACAATAACACATTCACCAAACGATAATCACCGATAATATTATGACTAAGATAATCGTTGCCGCATTTACGATAGCAGAACCAGACCCTTCATTAATTTATTCGTATATACAAACCTTATTCGTCTCCGTTAGCGTAGGGCCTAAGTGCATAAATATAATAAGTGGAGACAGTTCGTATCCGAAAAGCTGCCAGTTTAAAAACCGAAAAAAGGATCTTGATTTCTTCTAATGTTATTTGTGTATTCGCCGCCAACATTGATGAATCGGTCTGGTGAAACGTATTGTCGTTATCACCAACTCTATAGGCCTACTACCGATGTACTTAAATAATATAGGCCCTAGTTTAAAATTATTTACTTGTACCCTACCTACATCACAACAATAATAATTTATAAATAGGCTTAATTACGAATATATGATTAATCAGGTCCGATAAAATTGATTAGTCGCGCCATAGAATCGTTTTTTTTATTAAAGGAAAATAAACAAGGCTACATAGTATTACCGCTAGCACTAAACACAATGCATAGAACATTCAAAAATAGTATGAACAACTTACAACAAACAAGAACAATAAACATATTTTATTTTGATAATACTTGGTGAGAAACAAAATACGCGTCTAACCAAGCACCGTAGCGAGGCCTTAATGGCCTAGGAAGCTACAATTTTGTTTAAAAATTTAGCTGTGTAAAAAAGGTATATTAGCTTTACTTAACTACCCGTAGCTACTTAACATAGGCTGGTGACAGTTTGAAAATTATCATGAAAATTTCCATCACTAGGTATTATAAGCCTAGTCCGCCTAGTCACTACTAAGATAATCGGTTGTGTGAACAGTTGTGTCTACAAGGACAGTGAAGAATGGTTGGATCAATGGTGGTGATGGTTTTGGCGAAAGGTGCTATTAAAAGGTTAGGCCTAATAACAACTGGCCTAGAATCAGATTTCTTACCCCCAAGCTCAACGTGGTCGGTATTGGCAGGAAACTCAGTCTTGATGACGAATGGGTCACCTTCATCGGCGCCACACCATTCTTGTTCTTGTTTTATCTCGGCTGTGTTCATTTTGGCACAAGTCAAGACTGAGTAGGGGCCCAAGGAAGCTCGGCTAAAATATAATAAATTTATGGGTTGTATAAAATTTATTTAGGCCAACCTCCAACCAGACTGGGAAATTGAACCCGAGTCTTTATCTACTAGGTCTAGGATGTAATGGTGGGTCTAGACCTCTGGCCAACCCTACACCTCATGATTACAGGACAACCAATGCCCAGGACTTAAATAGCCTACGTTAAATAGGCTACACTAGGGTTGAACAGAACGTCCCAAAAATCGGGATTGTCCCGATTTTAAGTAGCTAGGCCCACCGATTGGGTTTGTATGCATAAAGGGAAAACAGACTGCTGTTTGGATTTTATTTTAAATATAGGCCTAGGCCTAGATGAATCCATAATGCACATAACTAATTTGTCTAGGCCCTGGCCTATTTTGAATACCTACAAAAAAAAAGTTGGGAAAACTCTGACATGTAGGCCTACTAGCCTAAAACCCAAAATTTTTGTGAAATTTCACAATTTATAAAATTTAAATTTTTATCGTGGGAAACCTGTTATAAAGGGGGCAATTAGCCCCCCCTTCAGGTGAACTAGGGTATGTGCGGATAGGAAATTGTAAAGGGATGTCCGAGGGCTATTTAAGAGGACTCAATCTCTTGCATTCGTCTTAAATTTTAACGACTGAGGAAAAACCTCGGATAAAACCCCGCAGTCAGAAATTTCCTGGTCTCGACGGGATTTAAACCCGGGACCTTCCGAATCAGAGTCAAGCGCTTAGGGGTTGAGCCAACACTGTCAGTAATTATAGACTTTACTAGGCCCCTACCCGCTTTCAATTTGGCACTCTTCGACCTTGATCTCAAAGTTTAGCTTAACGTGAATGCGCAGGTTTAATCTAATTAATCGTACTATTAACGGTTTAAGGCTAGATGGGAATTTTCCAATTAAAATAGGGCCCAGTGAATTTCGGATTATCCACCAACGTCCTTGTCCCTCCCAATTTAACACCTTCTTTAATTTCATTTAATAATGTTTTGACCTCCAGATGGCTTTGGGTTTTGCCCTAAGTCAACACCAATCACACTAGAATCACTATTTCTTGTCTTCCCGTTTTCACAGGCCTCTTTCCTGTATTGAGCGTAGTGTAGGCCTCATGTTTTCGGTAGGCCTACCCCTATTGGGTAAAACGTTTGCACACAAAAAAACACCATTAAAACCAATTTTGACTAAAAGTAGGTAAGTGGGGGGGGGGCGTTAAGCTTTTTGTTACCATGGACAGTTTGGCACACCCCCAAGGCATCTCGCCCCCCCCCCCCTCCCTAACCTACTTTTCGGTGCGGCAGTAGGCCAAAATAGCCTACTGCATAATTAACGAAAATACCGTGGGTTAAAAAACAACGAAAATAATATGAATATTGAAAGAACCCCCGCAATGAGCAAACGTAAAAAATTTAGGAAGGGCTATTAATTGTAGCTAGGGGAAAAAATACGATTCCAATTCGTCCGAGCATGAACAAAGATCACGGAAATAATCGAAGGGTATCCGAATCGTCCGCGGGATCCCACCTAATGGCCAATAGCTTCAAATATCACATGCATTGGGGCAGAGTGGTATCGCGTACGAATCTATGCGGGAGGTCGGCGGTTCAAATTTGGGTCGTTTTTTTTTTTACCTTTCTATTTGGGCCCCATGTTTTTCTAAAAAAGTTTTCACAAATTTTGGCCCCCGTCGCAAACACAATTTAGTAAAAAAAAGCTTTTTAAAAAGTGCTGCGCCGCGCTAGTTTGGATAGGCCACAATCGATGAAAGCGCACCGAAAAATCCTTTCCGGTTAAAAACGATTTAAGATTTTTAAATTAGCAACGTTAAAGGTTTGGTTTAGTAGAGTATTTTTTTTTAAAAAACAATTAAGATTTAAAAATGCAATTTAAAAGGGTTTTTGGTAAGTAGAGTATTTTTTTGAAAAGGTTTGGAGGCCTATTGAAAAATGCATAATAAAAAGGCGCGCCGTCAACGGGAAAAAGGGTAAGTTTTTGTGTTCAATCTTTATTAACTAAACAAATTGATATTTTAGGTGGGGATTATTGAATTAACGTAATTTTTCGTAATTTATTCCCGTTCCTGCGGTTAAATTAGCGGCCTAATTTTTCCGTATCCACAGTTTGAGTACCCGGTGATTTCCGCGATGTTGTTTATGTACCGACGAATTTAGAATCGTAATTTCCGTAGCTATGGTTAAATAGCCAAGGTTAAATTTTACCCGGGAAAAAAAGATGCGAAAAAGGCCGTTGAGGCCTATCTGGAAACCCCAGCCTAAAAATAAAATGTTTATGGACCCAGACGGTGGTTTTGGGTATTTTGGTAAACCCGTAGTAGACGGAGGGGTATGGTAACCCCTCCACCTACAAAAACCTTTTAAGTCATATTTTTTTATAAAGGACTTTCAAAAAAAAAAGTACTTGCCCCAAAATAGCGCCGTTTTAAAGGTTTTAGAAGGGACTTTTGATTTAAAACAGCAACGTTAAAGGTTTTTTAGGGGAGATTAGCCGCTAAATACCCAGTTCGCTCTACAAAGGTTTACGGATATTTTTTAGCCCTACATAAAGCCGGGGTTAGGGCTAGCCAGGCTGGCCTAGGGCCCCCGTAGGCCTTGCTGTCCTAAAGTTTTTGGGTTTAGAATGTAGGCCCCCAGAGTAAGCACTAAATAGGGGAAGAGCCTGTTTTTTTGTTTTAAGTACAGTCAATCAAAATAAAAAGTACTTTCCCAGCAGTACTAGAAAACAAAGGGAAGGGGAAAAAAAGAATGGAGATTTAATACCGAACAAAAGCAAAGTAATGTTTTAACCCCCGGCGAAAATAGGTTATGTCGTTTTTGTTTTGAAATCAGCGTCAGTAAGCGGTTTGCCAACTAAAAAATCCCACAGCAACTATACTCGGAGTTGCGTAAACGGCAAGTACAAAATGCACAAAATCCAAGGAAATTTTTTTGGGTGAGCGTAGCGAGCGAAGCGAAAATCCATTTTATACACGGGAAAAAAATCCGGAACGTTTTTTTTTTTTTTTCCTTTTTTTTGTATTTGTTTTTTGTTCCACAGATTCGGCAAACCGATATCCCATTGCGAGAAATTTTTTGGAGGCCCTTTGAAAATTTTGAATTTGAACGCCCCGTTTTGAGCGCAATCAAAAATCGTTTTTCAAAAATCGAATTGTTTTTTTTATTT
>JAMZAV010007951.1:0-30205 GCA_024449915.1 Sweltsa coloradensis | reverse complement strand
TCCGGAGTTCCCTGAGACGAGGGGGACCGCAACTGAAGGATATGATCCTCACCTGATCAAACTAGGGGCCCTCCCAAAACCCCACACAACAGAAGTCCCCTAGATTGCCGAGGGCCAAGGGAAAAATTCCCCAATATTATAATCATGGAGTTTAAATAGTACCATCGCTTTAAAAAGGATAACTGATTTGATAACTTTTAAATTTTTTAAAAAAAAATGTGTTTTTTCAATTGTTTAATTTAAGAATTACAATGTTATTTTTTTTTTATTTTGATAAAAAATTTTTAAAATAAAAAATTGCATTTCTCCTATGCCTTTTAATGTTTAGTTCTGTTTCATTATTTTTTTTTACTTTTTTGTCTTCCTTTTTTATTGAAATAATTTTCACCTTTTCGTTTGGAATTTTCCCAAATCTTTTGCTAGCTTTTGATCTCAATTCGTTTGGACGCATTCATCATGGGTGCAAAAATGAAATAAACGTTTGGTTTCGATCATATTGGAACGTGTTTTTATGTTCGTAAAATAAATAATAAAATAAAAAAATAAATAATAAAAATACTAATAATAAAAAAAATAATAAAAAATAATAATATTAATAATAAATAAAAAAATCAATAGTTTTGACTTGATTTTTTATAACGGAAAACGCTAAAGTCCCGGCGTTTTGAGGACACCGGGTACATGCAACCGACCCGAGTGACATTCCTAATGTTAAAACCCAATAATCTTTAAGGTTTTTGACCGATTTAGCGAAATTTGTAAAAAGTAAGAAGGGAAAAATCCACCGCCATTACAGGATCTTGACATCATTTTTTTGGGGAAAAAATTTTTTTAACTTTTTGAAAAACAAAAAATACACTGCTTCCTCGATAGTATTTTGTTTACTTCTAGTGGCATGCAAGTGAGACTTTTCTTTCCCAGGTAACGTTCTTTTTTTTAAATGAAATTTCTTTACATACTTAAGGTCTTAACCGATTTACTAAAAATTTGTAAATAGGAGAGAAATTTTTACTTATTTTACCCTGCAAAATTTTTATAAAGTTCGGAACATTTTAATTTTTAATTTTTTTAATTTAATTTTTAATTTTTTTTTTAACCAACGGTCCCGGGAAATTTTCCATAACCTATACAGCAACCCCCAAGGTGGGATTATATGTGTGCAAAATTTCAGGTCGTAGAGAAACGGTCGACGACGAAGAGGTAAGGAAAAAAAACAACATTCGAGGATAAGATCAAATGGAGCGCTCGTAGCGAGCGTGCTCTCGCTCGCTCGTAGAAAATGGCCGCCTAGAAACGACCAAAATTTTTAATGTTTTCTATTTGTAGTTTCCCCCCATTCATTTTTAATGCAAAAACAGTACTATGGTAAACATAGCCAGTACGAAATACAGTGATGATTGCGAGGTTAACTCAATCTCTGAGGGAATTTTTGGGGAAACCCTTTAACGTGCAAAATTCGGTCACCTACTGATATTCAAAAATTTTTTTATAAATAGAAAACGCAAAGTCCCGACGCGTTATGGATGAGCTTTTTAAAGTTTTTAGTTTTTTCGTGGGATATCTTTTTCTTTGGGAAGCTTTGTTTTTCTACCTACGCATTGTAATGATTTTTGTCAAAAATTTTTTTTGTTTCCTGTCAATTTATATTTTTTACCCCTAAAAAAATTATATTAAAAGCTTTATTTCTATGGATTCTAGCTAACTTTTTCATCTTTTTCTTTTAAAAGGTACTACATCACCATAACCTTAATGTCCATGTATAATATGAACGTTGAAGGCCCACCCGTTTGGTCAGAATAGGCCCAAATGGCACGAAAACATCGCACTAAAAGTCAAAAAACTTATATTAAAAGCTTTATTTCTATAGATTCTGGCTAACTGTTTCAACTGTTTCTTTCAAAAAGCAATACATCACCATTACCTTAATGTCCATGTGAAATATGAACGTTGTAGCCTCACCCGTTTGGTCAGAATTGACCCAAATGGCACGAAAATATCGCACAAAAAAGTCAAAAAACTTATATTAAAAGCTTTATTTCTATGGATTCTGGCTAACTTTTTCAACTTTTTCTTTCAGAAAGCAATACATCCACCCATTACCTTAATGTCCATGTGAAATATGAACGTTGTAGCCCTACCCGTTTGGTCAGAATCGTCCCCAATGTCTCGAAAATATCGCACTAAAAATCGAAAAAAATCGTAAAAGGTCGATATTCACGAGAAATATTTCTTCGATTGTACCCAAAAACGTGGCACGTCTAAGTTCAGTGATTTCGAAGGTCCCCTTCAATTTTCATCAAGATCGCCTATGCCGTTTTCCCGGAATCGTGCGAACAAACAGACAAAAAAAACAAAAACAAAACAAAACAAAAAAAAACAACCGAGCTAAATTTTTTGGGGGGGTCAGTGAAATTGAAGTCTTCGCTTCGCTCATACAATTATTTTTTTTATTAATTATGTAAAAAGCGATATTAAAATATGCTCCGATAGAGTTCTGCTATATATTTGTGTAAATATGAACTGGAAATGTGATCACTTTCTATCAAGTCAATATTGAGAAAGGTAAATTGAGTATAGAAAAATAAAGTTCTGAGATAATCGCAGTTGAAGTTTTGGATTATAAATAAAGTCAATAGTGAGGAGAATTTTAAAAAAAATCTTTAAACATTTTCGCAAAAATTTTCACAAAATTTACAACAAAATTAAAAATTGTTTATTCCGTGTTTAGGTTAAGGTTAAGTTGCTAGTTTGGCTAAAAATTGTTTGTTACATCCCTACCCTTCCCTCCAACATAAAACGTGTTTCTTTCTAACTTTAGACCGGGACCCACCATTAGTGAGACCCTTCCCCACTGCGGAGAAATGGAGACCCATATATTATGATAAGTTGATTATTTTGGAGTAGAAATCCACTTGTTGGCCAGTTGGCCATTGTTTGGTGGGGGTACAGGGGTGCCCAAAGGGTCAATTGTGTTGAATTTTTAAACTGTTAATTTTTTCAAAGCCAAACCATCGAAAGGAATCTATATTAGATTTTTTGTACGTTGGAATGAAAAAAAGAATATTATACAAATTTTTCTTTTCTTTTAGGGATGTCCTGGAAAAACCATTTTTGATTTTAAAAAAAAAGTCAAAATTGCCCCAAATTCTTCGTTTTTGTTCAAACTGATACATTTGAAAGGGTTATTATTTTGGAGTCGAAATCTTCTTGTTGGCCGGTTGGTTAGTGTTGGATACGGAGTACAGGGGTGCCCAAAGGGTGTTTTCAACCGTTTTTATTTTTTCAGGGACAAAGCGGTGAACGAAATCTAAATCTATTTTAAAACTTTTGATTTGTGTAGATAATGAAAAGAAGAGGTCATCCACATTTTCAATTTCTTGTATGTCCCGGATATATTTTTTTTTACTTTTCCAAAAAAATTGACCCAAATTGTTCGTTTTGATTAAAACTGATATATTCTGACAGGTTTATTATTTGGAGTCGAAATTCACTTGTTGGCCAGTTGGCCAGTGGTGGTTGCGGGGTGCAGACCCATTCCTAAGTTACCTGATCAAACACCGAAATATTTCCGCCAGCCTTGAAAAAATAATTTTCACTAATGGGGTATATGCAAGAAGTTCAAAAATGCTAATTAATGGGTGTTTCCTGATGTTCTTTTAATTCTAAACACAAAAAAATTGGTTAGAAACGTTTGAAAAAAAATGTATTCTATAAGAAAACTGTGTTTGAAAATGCGTATTTTTTAAATGCCGCCGTGGCAACCGATAACGCGCTCTGATTGTCGTGACGTCACCCGCCATGTAAGAAGCACGTAGAGGCAGTGGACTTGCTTGGTTGACGCGCAACTCCAATACGCAGGCCTACCTGACTGAATGGATTTAAGGAAGGCAGAGGCTAATAATATTAATAAACCAGAAATCTCTGATTCTTAATAGGTAAATGAGTAATTAATTAACCATACTTCACTGCCATTCGATGATAACGTACAAACCTACCCAAATTAACTTTCCCGCAAAACCTCCGTGCGCGAAACCACCGTAAGAACAGCTATCTAGGCCTAGGATTTTCAAGTATAGGTTTGGCTATTCGACGCCTAGAAGGGCAATATATACAAGAAAATATATTCATGTTATTTATACAGTAAGACAATGAGTATTTTATCACAATACAATGCCACCACTAATTAATAACGAATATAACGTACCAAAAAATACGATTTCCCGTGCATAACCCCCGAGATTGTAGGCCTTATAGGCCGGCATATAGCTCGGCCTACAATTAAAAGTTAATTTTGCACTTTAATTTATACAGTAAGACGCATGAGTAATTTATCATAATACAATGCCTTCACTAATTAATAACGAATATAACGTACCAAAAAATACAATTTCCCGTGCATAACCCCCTAGATTGTATAGGCCTAATAGGCCGGGCATATAGCTCGGCCTACAATAAAAGTTAATTTTGACGTAATTTTATACAGTGACACATGAGTAATTTATCATAATACAATGCCACCACTAATTAAATAACGAATATAACGTACCAAAAAATACGTTTTCCCGTGCATAACCCCCAGATTGTAGGACTAATAGGCCGGGCATATAGCTCGGCTTACAATTAAAAGTTAATTTTGCACGTAATTTATACAGTAAGACACATGAGTAATTTATCATAATACTATGCCACCACTAATTAATAACGAATATAACGTACCAAAAACATACGTTTTCCCGTGCACCCCCCGAGATTGTAGGCCTAATAGGCCGGGCATATAGCTCGGCCTACAATAAAAAGTTAATTTTGCACTTTTATAGATTAGAAAATGATTTTTAAAAGCTCACGGACATTAATAATTAGCATAATTGTTTTGGCAACCACCCAAACCCCTGCTTATTTACCACCGTGAGGTTAGCCGCGATCAGGATTTTCATTTTATGTAGGATGGCTTTTTCGACGCCAAGAAGGGTAATGCATACAAGAATACATATTTTTGTAACTTATACAGTAAGATAAATTAGTAACTTATCATAATACAATGCCACCTCTAATTAAAACGAATATAATGTGTAAAAAAAAAAAAAAAACAGTGCGAAACCCCCGAGATTATTGACCTATATAGCTCGGCCTACAATCTAAAAGTTCGTTTTGGCAGCCACATTCCCTATTATCATTCATTACTATGTTACTATGTCAATTTACGCCTCAAATCTTTGGGAACACTTAAATACAGCTTATTTAGCGTAGCTACACAAGTGCTAGTGCATAAAGGAACAACACAATACTTATAATTCGATATTCCTTGCTGATTGCCGCGAAAGCAGGGCCCCTGCGCGTGTTATCCATGCGTCCGCTGGTGGGGCCTACATGGCCGGTGACGTCACGAAAATGGCGCGCGACCAGGGTGCGTTTCAAAACACTAATTTGACCAAGAAAACTAAAAGCAATATTATGTCCAAACTAATTAATGTACGATATCTAATTTTTTTTTGTGTTCTATAGTGTGTTAGTGGCTATCGAAAAATTACACTTACAGAATTTGTGCAAATAGCCTACGTGGGAAAATGTTTTACGTGCATACATCTCACATATTTTATAACTAGGAAACGCTTAAGTCCCGCCGCGTTGTTGGATGAGCGTAATTGGTGGCATTGAGCTGCCATGTGTTATGCGGATTTTCTGTGTTCTGTGAAAAAATTATTACTTCGTCGAAGAATTTTTTTAAATTATATGAAATCACATAAAAAATTAACTTAATTTTTGAATTTTTTTTATAAATCGTAATTTTAAAAAATCGTCAAATTGCGATTTTCATAAGAAACAATTATTCAATTGCGCTCAAATTTGACACGAATACATTAATTCGTAAAATTAAGGTTCTGTGAAAAAATCATTACAATAGGATAAAGCATGTAGGTGTTATAAGTCAAAGAAATTGTTTAAAAAAAGAAAAAAAATGTAAAATTACGATTTTCATGAGAAAATAATTTTGATTGCCCTCAAATTTCACACGAATATCTTAATGTCATTAATATTAAGGTTCTGTGAAAAAATCATTAAAATCGGTAAAGCATGTAGGTGTTATAAGTTGAAGATTTTTTTTTAAATAGAAAAAAATCGTCAAATTGCGATTTAATGAGAAATAATTTTTCGATTGGCGCTCAAAAACGTGGCAGTTCTAAAGTTAAAAGATTTCGAAGGCCTCATAAAATTTCATCGTAATTGGAGTTTTGGTTTAGCCGGAATCGTGTTTACAAACACACAATAATACAAACAGAAAAAAAGAAAAACATTCCGGATTTTTTTTCCAGTGTAGTGAAAATGGAATCTTCGCTTCGCTCGCTACGCTCATCAAATACACTTAAAATGTGACTTTATATGTATTATTTATTTATTTCATTTATTTTTAAAGAGTATAATCTGTCGTAACGAATTCGAAATGTTCCCGCTAATACATATAATGCACTACTACATACAGTCATTACAGCACATTAAATATTTGTACCGTATTTAGCGGAGCCACATTTAATTTGGGTCTTAGTTCTTTGCTGGTGCACATATTATAAATAGTGCAATTATAAACGTGAAAAAAATATTCAATTTATTAAACTGCAACCTCTCTCAGAATCACGATTTATGAAAAATAGATTTTTATTTCAACAATCAAACACCCTTTTTTCGTGATTCTTTTTAATAATGTATACAATATCATCAATTGTCTATTGTTGTTGCGCAACAACTTACAACATTATATTATTTAGTTCTAAATCAAGTCTGTATAATATATTTCAATATTTAATCTAATTTCACAAAGAAATCAAACTATATGAAGATAAATAAATTTTATTTTTTAAACTTTAACCAAGGTCATTTTACTTTAGAAACAGTATTTCCAAGCTTCACCTTGGTAAATTATTAAACAATAGTGTCATTTAAATAGTATACATATCAGTTTAATAAGTTCTGCAACCAACAAAAAAATTACTTTACAAATCATTGACATGTCTCATTGATGAGATATATTCTAAGTCGCTACCTTACGTCCCGGCGCCGGTGTGTTTATGACTTGTCAACGATTCATATAAAAAAAAAATATATTACTCGAAGAAGATGTATGATTTTTTTTGCTTTCCTATTTTACTTACATTTACTTTATATATAATGTAAAATCTAAAAACTTGAAGTGATTCTAGAAAATATCTTAATTAAATGAGTTACCTTAATTTAAGGCTTTTTTGATCTCCAGTGAACCCATAAGTCAAAGCAAAATTCTTTCAAAATTAAGTCGTTGTGATAAATAAATTATTAAAAACAAAAACTGGTATTTTCAATTTTAAAAATTTAAAGATATATTTTCGGTTTTTCTTAAAGTTTGAATTATGACAAAATTCCACCTAAAAATATGATTTTACCACTAATGATGTAATTGTAATGTAATGTAATTGTAAGTATTGTAATGATGTTTTTAAACACAAAAATTATATACGATTACATCTAGACAATTTTGTATGAAAATGCTATTTGACCACCACTGACTTCAATATAACATATTAAGATATTATATTTATTTTAATTTAAATTTTTGTGATTAAGTAAATAATTAAACAACCATATTACAACAGGGTAATTTTAACAGTAGGCCCTGCAGTATGATTTTTTTAATAGAGATTTTAACTTTTTGTCCTCCAGTGAGAAAATAGGCTAAAATAGTCGGTGGATCCATATCAGTTATTGATAAGATTGTCTTGAAGTATATTTTAACAAATTTTCGTGCTTGTACCCCCCAATGCACTATTGTTGCACCATTTTCTCGGACATCATTACATGGAGAGAAAATAGGAAAAGTCCATCTCACAAACATCAGCTAATATGTACGGAAGTGTTGTACTCCTCAAAACTATTGACGATCTCTGAGATTCGTCATCGGAGACCTTCCCCCTTCCCTCAAAGACGACCCCAACGACGACAAACGATGACCCAGACGACAACGACCCAAGATATCAATAATTCCTTCCCTATATGTCCAGCACGGGTCTATCCTCCCCACGCCACCTTCACTAGAGTGGGGCCTATTGACCCAACGATTATAGCGCCCCTTACACCAAATAATTAAATTTAAACAAACCTTCTCTCTAACATAGTTCTGTTTCTGTTTTAGGGTGTGGCCGCTAGATCGCGCGCATGTCTTCAGATGATTCCCCAGAGCACTCTGGACGGTAAGAAAATGAACTAAGGGAGAGAGTAAACTCCCCCACGAAACTCTTTTCATAATCAGTCACCTGTATTAAAAAGTTTAATAGCGTGTTTTAAAACTTTTTATAGCGGGCGTACTTCATTAAAAATTACGGTAATTTAAACAAGAGTCAAGCACAAAGGTATGGCGAACTCTCCGTGGCGCTTGTCATTTGGAGTATGACAAGTTTCATTAACCGAGCGGGTTAAAAAGTGGTGCTACCCGTTTTTTCTTTTCTATTTGGAAAGCTACACTTTTGAGGGATAGAAAGTTGTAGTAGTTACAAGCTGAGTATCGTCGTTGATGTTTTGCACACATCTAAAGGTGACCCCTTTCATTTAAGTGTGATTGTTATAATCAAGTTATGAAATTGATTGATTGATTGACTGAGGTCTTTATTAAGGCGGGATTAAGGCTAGTGAAGCCTTATCTTCCATCCAACCTGATTTTAGTAATACATAAACACTATAAAAATAATTGGATGAGCGAAGCGAAGACTTCAATTTCACTGACCCCCCCAAAAAATTTAGCTCCGTTGTTTTTTTTGTTTGTTTGTTTTTGTTTTTTGTTTTTTTTCCGTCTGTTTGTTCGCTCTCTACCGGGAAAACGGCTTATGCGATCTTGATGAAAATTTGACACGACCTTCGTTTTCTCTTTACTTAGACTTGCCACGTTTTGGGTACAATCGAAGAAATATGTCTCATGAATAGCGTACTTTTTACGATTTTTTTCGATTTTTAGTGCGTTATTTTCGTGCCATTTGGGCCAATTCTGACCAAACGGGTGGGGCTACAACGTTCATATTTCACATGGACATTAAGGTAATGGTGATGTATTGCTTTCTGAAAGAAAAAGTTGAAAAAGTTAGCCAGAATCAAAAGAAATAAAGCTTTTAATATACGTTTTTTGACTTTTTGTGCGATATTTTCGTGCCATTTGGGCCAATTCTGACCAATCGGGTGGGGCTACAACGTCATATTATACATGGACATTAAGGTTATGGTTATGTAGTACCTTTTGAAAGAAAAGTGGAAAAATTAAGCCAGAATCCATAGAAATAAAGCTTTTAATACGAGTTTTTTTACGGTAAATAATACCAATTGACAAGAAACAAAAGAAACTTGACAACATTCACCTACAATGCGTAGGCAGCAAAACAAAGCACTTGCAAAAGTAAAGATATCCCACGCAAACTAAAACCTTTAAAAAGCTCATCCATCAACGCGGCGGGACTTTAGCGTTTTCCTTGTAGAATGAAAAATATTTGGAGCCCGAAGACATGCTTATTGGATGAGCGAAGCGAAGACTTCAAATTCACTGACCCCTCAAAAAATGTAGCTCGGGTGTTTTTTTTAAGTTTTTTTTTGTTTAATTTTTTGTTTGTTTTTCTGTCTGTTTGTTCGCGCTCTACCGGGAAAACGGCACAGCGATCTTGTTGAAAATTAGACGGGACCTTCGAAATCTCTAAAATTAAACCTGACATGTTTTTGGGTACAATCGAAGAAATATTTCTCATGAATATCGTACTTTTACGATTTTTTTCGATTTTTAGTGCGATATTTTCTTGACATTCAGGCCGATTCTGACCAAACGGGTGAGGCTACAACGTTCAAAATTTTACATGGACATTAAGGTTATGGTTATGTATTGCTTTTTGAAAGAAAACGTTGAAAAAGTTAACCAGAATCCATAGAATAAAGGTTTAATATAAGTATTTTGAGGATTATAAAAACAATTTACAAGTAACAATAGAGACTTCACAACAATCACCTACAATGCATTCAAAAAGAACTTGCAAAGATAAATTGGTCCCACGCAAAACTAAAAACTTACAAAAAAGCTCATCCATCAACGCGGCGGGACTTAAGCGTTTTCCTAGTTAAATTTAATTGTTACAGCTTATCCTAGATAAAAAAGTAAACAAAGAATATTTCATATGAATGATGAAATGAAACTATATAAACAAAATACATGTATATAAGGTTAATTACATAAAAATGAACTTATATTACTGTTATAGAACTTAGTTGTGTATGTGCGTTGTTAGCACAAAACAATTTTTTTAAAGAAAATATAAGTCCGCGTGTAATTCTACTTAAAATATTTATATTATTAAAATACACAATCATTCACACATCTCATTCATTCCTAAGAGTGTACTGCAACCAAAGATTATGTGCAACGTCATTACTGTATCAGTGTTAAGAAAGAAACTATAGAGATGTCACGTTTTTTAAATTATTTTTTCTATCATATTATAATGTTGGCAGATAATATTATTCATTGTCAATCTTTTGTATTTTATCTCTTTTTAAGTTTTGTACAATTTACCAATTACATCCAATTCATTTTGAAAAAGATTCTTGAAAAAAAACGAATGATACATTAGAACAGAGTTTTGTCCCAAAATACTGTATAAATGAGTGAAACTAGTGATACCTATATTAATTGTTTGAGTGAATTTGTGTGTGCCTTGAATTGAAAAAAAAAGTTTGAAAATGCCATACAATTCTGCAGCTAACTTCAATACGTAGTTAGTACGTAGTTGTTTTTAAATTGCTTGAAGCTCTGCATTAATTTTGTACCATCTACGAAATTAAAGTAATCGTTCAAAAGCTTCTGTCATCTACAGATTAAAGTGATAAGTTTTCATGTGTGTGATGTGTGACCTTGACGTAGAAACTTCAAAGAAATACCACATTAACCATACTTGGAATGAAATGTATGGTTAATTAACAAACGACGGCACTCATTATTATTTTAAGTTTCTTGAAATGTACATCATATAATTATATTATAAATATTATAAAGTATTTATAAAGAGCATTGTTATGTCCAAACAAACACTTATTTTACAAAATTAAGACCTGTTCTACTCGTTTAAGGTATAGTAGCCCCCTTTCTTTGATGACTTACTTACGGATATCTAAACTTAAATGTTTTTGTTTTTTAAATAGCTAAACAAATAAATAAAATTTCATATTTAGAGTCTACCCACTCGGGCCCAGAACTGATTTTCAGTAATAATTCAATAATAACATTGATTGTAATATGGACAATAATCCTATTTACTCTGCCTTCAGTTCTGCATTGTTTGTATGCTCCTTAATTAACCGCAAACCGCATTGACTCGACTTACTGCTTTGACAACGTGTAACGCGGGTTAAAGTGATGGGGGCGACCTAACCTCGTTAACCAGAGCTGGCTGTAGATCACACACTAGACGACTTGCTTCTAGCAAACATCAGCCACAAATATAGATGTCATTCAATGTGTAAACAAGTCGACTAGAGAGAGAGTCGCATAATCAAAGATATGAGCGAACTTTTCATGACAGATCCAGCCACTAGAAGAAAACGCTATGACATGTCATCATCAATGGCATTTTCCGGTCCACCAGTCTTGTCTCCATGTTTCCACTCCATGTTCCATTCCGCTTTACTAGGCTAACGCACCTTGTCCATGTAGCTAGACCTTAACTTTCTATTACCTGTACCTTTCGTTTACCTTCATTTTATAATAATTTACCCAATTTACCAAAGTTCAACATATTTTCTGATTTTTATTCTTTAAAAAAATCAATCGGTGAATGGACTTCAGTTGAAGGTCATTAGCATTTCCTCATCTATTCAATACAATGTTAAGAAGCAAAAATAATTACATACGAGTATGCTACAGGAAAAAAATAATGCCGGTGGCTTTTTCGGAAGCAAATAATTTTTATCGATCAAAATAATGCCGGTGGCTTTTTCGGAAGCAAATAATTTTTATCGATCAAAATGGATTTTATATAACTTGTCTCTGTTTTCAATATCTTGATTAATGTATGTACTAATGTGTTATATCGGGAGTGTTTCCCGACAAACCAAATTGAGAAATAAACCCTCGCCCATGCCTGCTTTAGGTAATGCCATTATTTAATGTTTGTTTGGTCAGTTCAAAGGCAGCAGATTCGTTGCAGTACTGTTCCATCCATTCAGATCTATAATGCAACTACAATTCAGAAGTTAAATAGTTACCGTCTCGGTGGTCTAGTCGGCTAAGGCTCCTACCTGGAATGTGGGAGACCCGGGTTCGCACTCCGGTCGGGATGGATTTGATAAATATCAAATAATTCAATCTGGTTGGGTACCTAAATGTATTTATATTCTGTACACGTTCGTAATTGCACTCAACATATTCGCGTTAGTCTACTTTCGACGTTACCCATTTTCCAAATCATGAAGCGAAGATAATTTTATGAAGACAAAGTTAAAACTAATTTGGTATGAACACTAATCTTATTTACTATCAAATTACCAAGTTTCTTTTTTCATAAAGTTTTTTCCTTATTCTGTTTAATAATCACACAAATTAAGTTCTCTACCAAACATTTTTATAAAATTTCTTTCTATTCCACAAAGAATGCAATTTAAATTGTCCTTATCGCATACTAGAATGAGATATGAATGTCGGTCTGTGTTCCAGTTCATTGCAATATTACTTAATAACATTCAAATTTCCTGAATTCCCCAGCGAAATGAGCTGCAATTTCGTGTTATCTAGACGGAGTATGATTTTGAATCTATTTTGGTTTTGAGTCAAGCATTGCAGTCATTTTATTAAAAATGTGAAACATGTTAAGTATTAGGGCCTACCTAATGTTTCTGCTTTATTTAAGCTTTTCGATTTTTATACTTCACAACCGTTCAACTTCCAATTTAAACTTTATTTAAAGTACATAAGTAACTAAATCATTATAAACACAAATACTTAAATGTTTTTAATTTGCGAAAACATTTCAAAGTTAATCGAGTATTTACAAATCAATTGAAAACTAAATTTTGTTACGTTTAATATTACAATTCAAATAAACATTTATTTGAATGTAATCTGGTGATTATTGGTAATATTTGTATTTCATAATGCCAGAAGCTTATATAATAAAAAAGTACAAGCACAACCACTACCTTCTGAAGTACTTAATAGTTCGTAACGGACTACTCAACTGCCTAACTACACAATCGCAAAATCTCTTAAATATAAAATCAAACAACGAAAACCTTCCAGCGAAATATTCTAGTATTTTGACTCCCCATTGTCTAGCTTATCTCATTTTTATCTCGTACTCGTAGGCAGCACCGCAATTCAGGTGTGGGTATATTATATTCACGGCCTCTATTTTGTGAGATATTCCGTCAGGCGCACCGCACCCAGCTTTTTCATATATTTTTAAATTACCTTCATTTCCTGCTGCGGCGCGTTTTAAGCCTGACGTTTCTCCTCCAGCCGGCCTCGTGTGTGGCGTACGTGAATCCACGGGGATTCAGGCGAAGCGATGATTCTCTACAAACGTGTTTTTTTTTATTTTAATTACAGACTGAAGTGTAGATTGACAGGTTCATTACGAGGCCCACTTGGACTTGAATTTCGTACTTTTGGAGTACATGAGTTTCAACTTGTGAATATAAAATGTAATTACATCTGTTTCTGTTCGTTGCTTTACAGTCACGTCTAACGGAATTTGTAAGTTTATCCATAATTCGTAAATATTTCTTTAAAACCGGTAATTGAACGTGGTATTTATTAAATCATTAAACATTTTAGAGAATTTTGCATGTTTTTAATTTTCCCTTTTTCTTATGTCTGTCTATTTTTTAATGTTTACATTTTATAACCATATTTTTAATGTTCTTTTTAACCTATCGTAAAAAAATTACACGCACCGTATAATAAAGTTGAAAAAATCATACAAGCAGTTATAAAGATATTGGACTTGTAGTCGTACATATATATTGCGTTTTTGTCTCTTACATCCACATACTGACTTAATTTAATTTCTAAAAATAAAACATTTAACCAAAGTCATTGTTAAAGATTCATGTGTCGAAAAAAATTTAAATCAATGTGTATCTATATCACTAGCTGTTGTCCTTTTTACCTTTCCCTCCAATGAAACATGTTTATTCATGTTCCCAGTTTAAGATTCACTACGAAATGTTTTTCGACACAGATCGTGTTTATCGTAGCCGTGTTTGGTTAATTAAGCCAATAGAAATAGGAAACCACTCAAATAATTGTTGTTGGACTGAAGTTTGCCTGCGTGTTGGCAACGCGTGATAACTCTACTGCGGTGGATTATTACTAATATTGAGCTAACAAAGTCAATAACATTAAAGAGCTGGTTATACAGAATCCATCCCGTTTAATGCTTCGCTAAATCAGCTGCCATTCAAACTAGCCAAGCTTTTGTCTCTAGTGATGTGAAATCGATGGCGACCTGACAAGCTAGTTGACTAGTTGACCAACTGTCTGTTTTGTTTGCGGCTCTGTTGACTCGTCTGTTTTGTTGTGCAGGAAAACTCGGACTGGTATTAGTTGATGTCAAGTTGAGAGGGGTATAATGGGGGATAATGCAATGTTGGTGTAAATATCTATAACAGGCAATGTGCGTCTACATACATACACGACCAGCATATGAATAAGGAAGCGTAAATCTCGGAAAGCATCACTTTTGTCCGTCCGTCTGTGCGTATATCACGTTACACGATAAAAACCGAAGCTAACCTCAGATTAACATGAGCATTATGTTCAGGATGATACAAATATTGATTTTGTTGGCTGTTTTATCTGTGATTAAAATCACCCATTGTCAGTTAAATTTACTATAGTATGTTTCTTGACAATTATCAAGGAAGGTGATTAAAAACTGGTAGGCTTATTTAAATGTGGACTGTATAATTCTTTCTTTATTTGAATTACTTTATACTTTCAAAAACATAGCACACTCATTTTACATCCATTTCAACACGTTCGTTGCTAGTGACTACTAAAAAACATATCTAATAACAAAAACATGATGTGAGGTCACAGCCCTCACAATGCATAACAATATTATGCCTTCTAAACTCAAACATACTCCCCGGTTGATTGGAGATCAAAATACAAAGAAGTATTACATAAGACATTGAGTAGGGAGAGGAATTAAATGACGAATTGGTCTCTTCATCACGTTGCGACCCAATCGTATGTTGACAACTCGAACTAGCCCATCAATCCCTGGGCAGATGCTTTCTACGACCCCCAGTTTCCATTGGAGAGGAGGCAGACGATCATCTCGAACAAGGCACACCATTCCCGGTTGTAGGTTGTTTTGGGAAGTAGACCATTTCTGTTGTTGCTGGAGTCCGTTGAGGTAGTCCCTTGACCACATTTTCCACAACTGCTGGTGCATATGTTGGACTCGTTGCCAACGTGATAACTGGTTGATTGTCGACGTGTTAAGCAAGTCTGGCTCAGGTAGGCTTATTAATGGAGTGCCTATGAGAAAATGACCTGGACTTAAAAACGTTGGATCATTAGGATCGTTTGACAAAACGGTAAGAGGACGGGAATTCATACATGCTTCAATTTGAGAAAGTAGAGTAGCTAATTCTTCAAACGTCAGTGTAGCCGTCCCTACCACACGTTTCAAATGAAATTTCATGGACTTCACTGCAGCTTCCCAGAGACCACCAAAGTGTGGTGCACTGGGCGGAATGAAGTGCCCCGTCAATTGTTCTTTAGCAGCATATTCCTTGATCTGATCGCAGAACGATTCGGTAAGGAACAGCCTACGGAACTCTTGAAGCTTACGGTTTGAGCCCACAAAGTTCGTAGCATTGTCACTGTAAATGTGTAGACACTTGCCTCTTCTGGCTGTAAACCTTCTTAACGCTGCTATAAAGGCTTCAGTCGTTAAATTACTCACTAGTTTCCAAGTGTACAGCTTTTACTGCAAAGCATACAAATATTGCAACATAGCATTTAATTGTAGTTTTGCTGCGTACTGATCCAGTCTTTATTGAAAAAGGACCAGCATAATCTACTCCTGTGTTCACAAAAGGACGAGATGGTTGAACACGGGCTTTAGGTAATTGACCCATCAATTGTTTTGATGTTGATACCTTCAGTTTGAAACAAGGTAAACATTTGTGAATGCAATTCTTGATTACTTGTTTTGCTCTGGGGATCCAATATTGCTGGCGCAATGATGCAGTTAACAATTGCGGACCAGCATGAAGTAGCTTGAGATGTTCAGAATTGATAATCAATTTAGTAAGATCATGATTTGGTGGCAGAATAAGTGGATGCTTGTTATCGTATGGAAGTTCTGAATTATTTAATCTCCCACCGACTCGCAGGAACGTTTCATCGTCTAAAAATGGATGAAGATTTAACAGTAAGCTTTTCTTTGAAACTTGACCGTTGTCTTGAAGCTCTTGAATTTCACGAAGGTAAACATCTTTTTGCACACATTTAATGCAAATTTTGAGAGCAGATTGCAGCTCCTCAGCAGATAGCACACCTGACTTTCTTGACATCGAATTCTTACAATTGAAGTTGAATCGCAAACAATACGCAACTACGTGTGTCAGTTTCGAGAGTGACGAGTATTTGGAAATAATCTCGGTTGTTACAGTATTAGTAACTAACATGGTGTTGACAATTCTACGTTTTTCGGATATGGAATTGTCACTGTTCAATGATGGGACGGATAAGGGCCACGATAGAGTAGGTTGCTGTAGCCAGTCAGGTCCGTGCCACCATATATCAAGTTGTTTAAGTGTTTTAGGATCAGTTCCTCTTGAAATAAGATCTGCTGGATTGTGTTTGGAAATTACATGTTTCCAATCCTTAACATAAGTGTATTCTTGAATTTTGGATACTCTGTTCGCAACAAATGTTTCCCATCGATTTGAAGACGAGGATAACCATGATAGAACAATGGTTGAATCCGTCCAAAGATGTATGCTGTCAATCTTAAGGTTCAAGATTGGTAGTGTTTTTTTGTACCAGTTGCGCTAGTAACAATGCGCCACAAAGCAAAGTTCTAAACGGGGCAGAGTAACCTTTTTACAGGTGCTACTCTTGATTTTGAGCACAGTAGATGAATACTAACTTCATTTTGAACATTGACTGACCTGAGATATAAACACGATCCATACGCTCGTTCTGATGCATCTGAGAAACCATGAATCTGTATGTCTATGATTGGTGCTTTGCATAGAACTAATCGGTCAATTTCAATGTTGTTGACAAAAGGAAGTTGTTGGTGAAGCTTGTTCCATTCCATCAATAACTCTTGTGGTAGTCGATCATCCCAGTCTAGTTTATGAAGCCATAACTTCTGTAGAAATATCTTATGTAAAATCACTATTGGGCTGACGAGACCTAATGGATCAAATATCGACGCAATGATTGATGAAATCTTCCGTTTTGTAACATTCGTGGCAGACACTTGATCGTGCGAATATGAAGAGCTTTTGTTTTGTACGAGAAACTTATCTGACTTCGGATTCCACAATAAACCAAGTGTTTTAACGCTGTCTGTGCGATCAAATTGAAGAGGTAACTGGGTTTCTCTGTACTCTGTAGGTATTGCTTCAAGTAACTCTGGACAGTTTGAACACCATTTTCTGAGTGGGAATCCTCCACTATTTAATAGCATGGTCAGGTCATCTTGAATTTGAAGAGCATCCTGGATATTGTCACAGCCACTGAGCAAGTCATCAACGTAAAAGTCTCGTCCTAGCACTTCTGTAGCGCGAGGATAGCTGCTAGCTTCTTCTTCGGCAAGTTGTTGTAAGCATCGTGTTGCCAAGAAGGGAGCTGAAGCTGTGCCGTAGGTGACTGTTGTAAGCTCGTAACATTTGGCAGATTCTTCAAGCAATGTTCTCCAGAGAATTCTTTGATATCGAGTGTCCCGTGGATCTACGTTGGCTTGACGATACATTTTAGCAATGTCAGCAGTAAATGCAATTTGATGTGTTCTAAATCGTACCACGATTGACCACAAGTCTTGTTGAATAGTAGGACCCACCATCAGGATATCATTTAAGGATTTTACCGTTCGTAGTTTTGGCTGAAGCGTCAAAAACAAGTCGTGTCTTGGTTGTGGTGGTGGAAGCCTTAAACACAGCATGATGAGGCAGATAGTATATATTGTCAGAATTTACACCTGAATCTGTCTGCACTTGTACCATATGGCCTAGCTTTTCGTATTCTTCAAGAAACTTGTTGTATTCCAATCGTAGTTCTGGTTGTTTGTGCAGCCGACCTTCCAAATGTTTAAATCTGTAGCTTGCCTGATCGAATGAGTTACCAAGAGTCTGCCTGGAATGGAAGCCTTACTACAAATCTCCCTTTACTATTCCTTGTCACAGTTTCTTGGAAATGTCGCTCACATTTTTGTTCTTCGTCGGTTCTTGGCTTTGAGTGGACTTCCTCAAGTTCCCAGAAACGTTGCAGTTGCCGATCTAGACTGTCATCTGTTTGCAAGAAGTGTGCGGTAACAGATGCAGTAGAGGCATCGCCACATACTTGTTGGAAACGTCCTGCCAGTATCCAACCTAACTCTGTATCCTGTAGAATAGGATAATTATTCTCTAATCTTGACTTTCGTCCAGGCCTTAGAAGCTGGAAAAAGAGTTCTGCCCCTATCAACAGATCAATCCTTCCTGGCTGGAAGAATGTTGGGTCAGCTAAATCGATGTCAGGTATATTCCACTGTTCATGTTCAATCAACATATCTGGCATCTGGCCGGTTATGCGTTGCAGAACTAAACATGACAAGTTAGATATGCTTTGCTTCTGAGGCTACGTTATTGCTACCTCGAATTGCAATGGGGTTCTTCTGTTTCTTTAATCCTCGTCGTTGTACTAAATCTTCAGTTACAAAAGTTAGATTGACTTCCACTGTCTAAAAGAGCTCTACACTCTTGAAGCTTGCCATTACAATCTTTTATGAGGACTATTGCTGTTGATAGTAGTAACATGTGATTGTATATTCTTGAATGCACAGCATGCGTTCTGAAACTGGTTTGAACTTCCCTCGTGACCATTATCTGTGTTGTCACATAATGGTGCAGGATTAGAAATTCTCTGAACCATGTCAGAAGAACCCACGTTTTCAAGATGAGAATTGTGTAACAGAGTATGATGTTTTTTGCCACACTTTCGGCAACCCTTTGAGTGGCATGACTTGACAACGTGCCCAGCGCGAAGACAGTTGAAGCATAACCTGTTATTTTGTACACAATATTGTTTCTGAGCTAGGCTTAAGTTCCTGAACTCATCACATTTGTACAACGAATGTGATTCATTGCAACTCTGACATTTAGGTACAGTTGTGTCTGTAGGCCTAGAAATGTATGCATTAGACTTTCTAGAGCTTGTCTTCTGTGTTCAAGAAAAGCGATGAAACTATCAAGTGAATGCTTGATCATTGAGAGTGAGTTCCCATTCTTTGCGTGTATTACTATCTAAACGTCTGGTGAATAGATGTAACAATATGACTTCTTCCAAAGGTGTTTCAATACTAAGGGCCTTAAGAGCATTAGATTACTAGACACTGGTTGTCAAGTTTATGTTTTATGGATGACGCTTTTTACTTCTCAGCTAATAAATAAATGTTTAACAATGATCATCGAGGCGCAGTTTTCATATTAAGTGATATTAGTTGTAGAAGAATACTAAGTGAAATACCACGAAGGTAAGGAACATAAATCTTGTTGGAGATCTCATTGAGAAGAAAATAGGGAGTCTTTATGTGATTTGCGTGGTGACTAACGGAAAATAGCCTAGAAAGATGGCCGACACGCGAGACCATCCCACCTCTCGTGTTTTTTACAACAAAAATATATCAGTTAAATATAAACAATCAAACATCCGTGTTAATACGGTGCGCGATCAACTATACAATAACGAGAATAAAGTACAAATTAAGAACTCTACTTCATGCCAAGTAAACAACACAATCAAGAACCATACAGGCCTAGGCGAAACACGTCTAGACCTACAGAGCTGCTACGCGGGCATCGGGAAACCTAGCAGACAAGCACCTACAAAAAGCCGCTGTGCTTTAAACTTCACAGAGTTCCAAGAAAGAATCACAAACCAGCTAAGTGAAATAATAAACTGAACTCTCAATGCAAAAGGAAGCTCTAAAGAGCCTATTAAACTACCATAACCTAAAAATAACAAACGAAACCCCCGCCTTGCAGGACGTACCGCAAATGAAAAAATATGATGCGATAGGTGATAGCTTTGTCAATGAGATACGTTCCGCTAACACTAGAGCGCAGCACGAGGAAACATTAAATTACTCTACTCCTCTCCACTCAAATGCCACATGCCATGCCATACCATCAATTGCTTTACCGACAGCAAACTCGTCCATCATCCCAAGACCAGAAAGGCCTAGGCATATTTCTATTTTTTACTCCTGAAAATGTGGCTCGGTCTGAGGTCAATATTAAACCAACATTATCAAAAAGGAAAGCTATCAATACTAGCAGACAGTCATGGCAAGTTCCTGTCCTCCCTCATTACGAAGGAATTGGAAACTGATAAAAGGACTATCAACAAGGTTAAAATCGATGCCATGATCAAGCCAGGGCAGGTGCCCTCCAAGTAATGCAAGGATTTGAAAATGAAATGGTAAAACTCTCAGTAAATGACACCATACTTATTATAGCTGGATCAAATGATATAGAGGGAGACAGAAACAACATAGAAATGCACTTCGAACACTCAGACACAACCAGTACAAATGCCGCCCAAAAATAATTGTCTTAGAAGTATTAACAGATATGATAATACTGATAACAAGAAACTAACCGAAATAAATAATAAGATAGATAAAATAAATAGTTCAATCCAGTACCTCCTGAGAAATACTTTAGGGGTCTCGGTGATTTCTGTAAAAAATCTTGAAAGGAAACACTTCACCAAACAAGGGCAGCACCTAACCTGAGCGGAAAGTGAAAATAGCCAATTTGATAGCAAATGAGATATGTGAAAGAAAAGAAGCCATAGCTTTATATCAAACACACCCACATACCTCCATAGATGACAAACTGCTAGACAGGAACGAATGCAATGAAGATCCAACTCCCAGCATTATACCTAGGAAAATAAACCTTTGTGAAACGTATGACGTTGTCAACAGCCAAGCAGGGAATATCCCATCACCGTCTATCATGTCCCAAAACAAGGTTCCGGTAGTCCTACGAATTGCTGATACCTTACCTAAAAATGCAGTTGACATAACGTTCCTAGTCGAAACGATCATGACATCTCAAATCACAAATGCCAAAATGAGCCTAGTCCCGAGTGCGACGACATCTCCGCATAGGACAAAGCCTCAAGATCCGACTGGTACGATACCTAAAGAAGCAGTTGTTGCAGCGTACCCAGTCACAATGACCACGACATCTCAAATCGCAAATGCCACAACAAGCCTAGTCCCGGGTGCAACGACATCTCAATACATGACGAAGTCTCATGATACTACAACTGGTATGATACCTAAAGACGCAGTTGACACAGCGTTCACATTTACAACGACTACGACATCTCAAATCACAGATGCCACAACGACCCGGTCCCGGTCCCACGATGTCTCTAAGACGTCACAATGTCTCAAGAACCGGCTCTCTCGTCACCACAAAAGGAGGAGAAGAACACATCAAGACCTCCACCACCAAACAGCAGAGTTGCTAAGTATAGAAGCCATCAGCCTATCCGTATGCAACAATAGAACAACAAAATCATTGCATAGGCCTAAATGAATTCCTTTTCGGATCCCCACCCAACCAAAATCAAGACCCAGACCATAGAAACAAAACGATCTAAACTTATCAGATACAAATTCTATCAAATCAAATAAATCACAAAATTTCTCCTGAAACAGTGGCCTCACTAAACATATTATAAACAGTGCCCAACAGCTCACTAACTCAAGCATGCCTCGGATTTTCATCCCAAAATAGAAACAAGTCAATTGCCCAATTTAAATGATAAACAAACAATTTCATTAAATATACCAAAAGGCCTAGGCCTACAAAACCAACTAGATCTACACCCACAATCAAAAAAATCCTCAACTACCAATATTCAGACACACAAACCCATACCTATACCTGGGAAAAAGGCAGTTAGAAACAACATAAACATTCTACACCAAAACGTGCAGTGCATTACAACAAAATAACAGATCTAGAAGCATTAGTATATGAAGTAGAAGAAAACGGATTGGTGGAAGTGGATATTATATGTGTAACTGAACACTGGCAAAAAGAAAATGATATTTGCCAGGTAAACTTAGAAAAATTCATCGTAGTCTCGGCATACAGTAGGTCTATCCTAGGACATGGGGAGTTGCAATATTTGTAAATCGAGATAAATTGCAGGATGTAAAGTAAAAAATAATATATCAACATTGAGTTGTGAAAAAGACATAGAAATAACTGGAATAGAATTAAAACTTAAAAACAATTTAAAAAATATAATAATCGTTACACTGTATCTCACGCCAGATGGAAACATCAATATCTTCCTAGAAACACTTGAGACCATGCTAATACAAATAGTTAAAGAAAACAGATGTAGTTATATTAGGGGATTTCAATATAGACTTCCTCAAAGACTCTTCTAAAAAGGATAAGCTAATGAATATGTTAGATTCATTTGAACTCAAGTCAACAATAACTACCCCAACTAGATTTGATAGTCATTACAACACAGCATCACAAATAGACAATATATTTACAAACACACACCTAAAATATGATACAAAGGTTATAGCTAGTGGAATCTCAGATCACGCAGCACAAACTAATCACAATAAAATGTGAATTAAACAACCCCCAAAAAATAATTAAATATAAACGAATTTTCAAAGACCCAACCTATAAGCATCTTCAACGAACAACTTGCAATGGTTAGCTGGGAAGATGAAATAACATCGAGTTTCCGTAAATGTTATGTATGACTTATTTATAAATAAATTCAACAGCTATTTCAAAAGTACTTTCCTTAAGAAAAATCACTGTAAAACATAAAGCAAATACTAAATGTTCGTGGATAACACAGGGTCTAACAATATCTCGACATAATCTAAAAATCCTCTATCAAATGACATTACATTTTTATAACAGCATATTTATTAAAATATATTACAAAAAATATAAAACCATTTATAAAAAAAATATTGAATCTAGCTAAAATTAAATACTATGAATATCAAATAAAACACAGTGAAAACAGATCAAAAACGGTATGGGATATAGTAAATAATCAATTGAATCGCAAACCACCACCCAAGACAAATTCTAACATTAAAATAGAAACGCCGGAAGGTATTATTACCAACAAACCAAAAATCATAGCGCAATGCTTTGTCGAGTACTTTACTAGCATAGCAAGTAAAATTACCAAAGACATAGACCTGAAACTCCAAAAAGAAACATATAAAGACTCTTTAATAAAACTCAGAAGAGTCCATTAGGATCATTATTCATAGAAGAGACAAATGAAAATGAAATTTTACAAATTGTTATATCCTTAAATAAAATGTCTAGTGGTTATGATGAAATACCAATGGTCCTGGTAAAAAAATGCATTCCGTTCATAGCAGAGCCCCCTAAAAATAATTTTTAATGAATGCATGTCTTCTGGAATTTTTCCTGATAAACTTAAAATTGCGAAAATAATCCCATTTATAAAAAAGGTGATCATACCAAAATGGACAACTATAGACCCATTTCCCTCTTCCAGTGTTTTCAAAGATTTTGGAAAAACTTATTCATAATAGAATTTTAAATTTTTTTGAGGAAAACAACTTTTTTCAGACAATCAAAGTGGGTTTAGGAAAAACAAATCAACCTGTACCACAATAAATAGGTTTCTGGTAAAACTTGTAAATGCTCTAGAAGAAAAGATCAAAACCATAGGAGTTTTTACGACTTATCCAAAGCTTTGATTGTATGATCATGAAATTCTTTCTAGACAAACTTCATTATTACGGTATTCGGGGAGTAGCCTAGCGTTAGAAATTATAAAATCATATTTGAGTAATAGATACCAATATGTAGAACTAATAACATACGACACAAAGGGCAATGAAATAAAAACAATATCTCAGAGACTACTAAAACACATGTGGTGTTCCTCAAGGATCCATAGTAGGTCCACTTTTCTTCAATATTTTTATTAACGATCTTCCTTTTTGTATAGATGACATTGAACTTTTTGCAGACGACGCTTCCTCTATAATTCATGCACCTTCAAGGGATGAATTAATATTAAAAGCAACAGAAAGAACAACTACATGCATAAATTGGTTTTTGAGTAATAAATTAATCTCAAATTCCTCAAAAACTAAATTAATTAACTTTAGCTCTTCACAAAAATCAAGATCCTTAGAACAAATTCATGAACTATCAATAAAATTAAATGGCAATGTTACCCACACAATCTCTAGGTTACAGGACATCGAATTCCTAGGGATTTTCATGGATGAATCCTTAACATGGAATAAACATATAACTGTTCTAGTAGGAAAATTAAATTCTGCCTGCTTTTCAATTAGATTAATTAGAAACTCAACAAATGTTAGTACATCAAAACTTGTTATTTTGCACTCTTTGAAAGCCTGTTAAGATATGGGACTGAGTTCTGGGGACATTCTGCACAGCACGACAAAGTGTTTAAAATTCAAAAAAGGGCTATTAGAATTATAGCAAAGGCGCACTCAAGAACTCATTCTCAGCCTTTATTTCAACAATTTAAGATTCTTACCTTATACTGTGTATACATTCTTAAATCAGTTCAAATCGTTAAACAAAACTTTCATATGCTAGACAAAAATCATGAAACTCACTCATACCAAACACGACAATATAATGACCTTCTGTACAACAACACAGTAGTAAACTAGGCCAACTTAATTCTAACTATATGAAAATTAAGTTTAATAAACTACCAAAAGAAATAAAAATAATTACATCTATTGATAATTTCAAACTTAAAGTAAAAAATTTCTTATTAGAAAAGGCTTATTATTCTTTAAATGATTATTTAATTGATAATATCAAATAGAACAAAATATCAAATTCTGAATCTTCATCATAATATTTTCCAAATTTATTAATGAACAAACAATGTATAAAGATAGTAGGACTGTTTTTATTGTATTTAAAATGTGTTATTTTGTATTATAATTAATTAATTATTATTATAAGGCCTATTATTTATTTTTCAATATTAGGCTTTATTATGTATCGTTTGTAGTATAGAATGTAGTATGTGTAGTTTTGCCCATTACGTATGGTTTTGTTCTCCACAAAACGCAGTCTAATTTAATATTTGTTTCCATGTATTAATCTATGGCTATAATAAAGAACATGAACATGAACATGTGTTGATAATTGTAACAATTCAGTTGCAGATTCTTTTTGTACTGATTTAATATCGATCAACTCCTTAAGATGTTGAGATGCTATCAGCCTTTTATTTTTTTCCGATTTTCCAATAATTTCCAAGCCACAGTGTAGTTATTCTCAGTCAGCGGTAAATTTTGAATCAATTCTAATGCTTGTCCTGTTAGAACAGATATCAGATAGTAGTACTTTTCTATAATGGCCACATCGTTGTTTTTGTTGGCCATATCTTGAAGCTGTCACTAAACGTCAGCCACTTTGTATAAGAGCCGTCAAAACTAGGCAACTTTATAGACGGTAGATTTAACTTAGTCTTACTAGGCCTGCGAGATGCGCCAACAGCATCATTTGAGGCGTCTAGGTCAACTAAATGTTGTCTAGGTTCTAACAAGCCTGACATAGTTGCTCTAAGGTCATGAACCAGAGTTTCAACGGTGATCCTCTCTCCTTCATGGTCTATGTTTTCATCGTGCAACTCTAGATTGGTTTGGACCTCATCAAACCTTGTCCAGGTTTCCAGTAACTGTTCAAGTCTAATTTGTATCTTATTGACATCCTGCGATATGTCGAGACTACTGACAAACGTCTGAATTCGTGAAATGGTAGCTTTATAAATACCTCTCTGCTTGACCCAAAGCTTGATTTGTTTTTGTGTCCATGTTGAAAGGCTAAAGTAATAAATAGTTTGTCTGACCTGTTTTTTGCTGGTTGCTGACACTGTCGAAGCAAAGCAAACTCGTGATAAATCTGGCGCGGTGGACCAGTGATAAGAACTGATAGGCTTATTTAAATGTGGACTGTATAATTCTTTCTTTATTTGAATTACTTTATACTTTCAAAAACAAAGCCACTCATTTTACATCCATTTCAACTCGTTCGTTGCTAGTGACTACTAAAAAACATATCTAATAACAAAAACATGATGTGAGGTCACAGCCCTCACAATGCATAATAATATTATGCCTTCTAAACTCAAACAGAAGGATCAAGACAAGATTCGATGTTATTTCTTCATACAACGTAGAATAAAGAAATGCATTGTTTGCTTCTTGCAATGCAATATTCTGTTACAAATTATAGCGGTTTTTACAGTGCCAACCGCCATTCAAAGCTTTTAAATCCAGCACAAAACATGTATATTTGATACTTGCAAAATCGCCACTGATACTTGTAAATTTTATTTTCGATAATATATTATCAATGGGTGTTTATTAGAATATTTTGTATGATGTAAAACTTTAAATCATACCAATAATACCAATTTAATCGTAAATTCTGTAAAATATTCGAAGACCCGGCACCTCCACCAAATCTGACATTATTTTGATAAAACTAAAAAGATCCTCGTTCGTCCGAAATTTTGAAATTATACCAACATGTTTTACTGAAAATCAAAATATATGCGGTAGTTTTAGGAGAGATTTGTGTGCGCTGCCATCTTGTCTGTGACGTCACGGATGTGCTGCTAGAAACTCGTTTCCACCATGCAGCACATGTTAGCACCTTCATGGCGCCAACTTAAACAACCGTATTGTTGAGCAGGTCATTTACCGCGCATAATTTTTGTAATGAAATCAATTGTCCGAATATTTTCGAGTATGTAAAGTTAATTTTAACGGTTTTATAGCAACTGTGTTCAAATTTAAGCTTGTTATGAGTGTAAAATCTAGAGGCTATATACACAAGGTAATTATTAGAGTAGTAATTTTTAATATTGTTATAGTTTAAATAATGACATAAGTGAGAATTATAATCGTAAAAGTTTATACTCAAAGACCCGGCACCTCCACCAAAGGTGACAAATTTTGATAAAGCTAAAACAATCCTCGTTCGTCCGAAATATCACAATTATGACTTCATGTCTTACAGCATTTCAAAGCATATGGTTTGAATCTGTTGTTGTACAGCTTCAATAACCGGATATTATTTGTGTAATAAAATCAAATTCTTCGAATGTAATCAAGTACGTGTACCCAAGTTTTAATAGAATCTTTGTTTAAACTTTAACTAGATAAGAGAGACCTTCACAGGTGATTGATTGGATATTGCCTAACGTCTCATATTAATAGGTTCCTCAACTAACCCGGACTTCCGAGCAGACGCCGAGGAGAACGAAGCCGTTACACTAGCACTCGAACCCTCCATAATGCTCTAACCAGCGGTATACTTAAGTTTCAGGGCAGAACGGTCACCCTCTCTACCCCTGACCACGTCCAATGTTGCTTTACTTCGGTGCTCCAGCGGTAACTGATTAAACGACCTCGGCTAAACCGCTGGCTATCGACACAGAGGTTATAGGACTAGATACATTACTTTTTATTACAATAATTTTAAATATTGTAGTTTAGCTGGTCGGCAAGTGGGCGAAAATCAGGCGTCAACTTGTGAATGTTTCAATGAGATTTGGTGGAGGCGCCGGGTTCGCTGTAAATTGCGAGTTTCAAAAACGAATTTCAATTTCGTAAAAATAGAGCTGGGAGTGTGGAATTTTTATTTCAATAATTTTAAATAAATATTGTAATATACTTTCAATTATGACATATAACACGAATATAATCATAATCTTGAATAATGTTTGCAGACCCGGCATCTCCACCACGATTGACATATTTTTATGATGGTAGACTTTGAAATTATTGCAATATATTTTACAGCAGTTAAAATATATTTAATCAATCTATTGTTGCAAAGATTTATTAACCGGAGGAACGTTTTTGGTCATAAAATCAGATGCAAATTTTCTTTGCTGTTTTTAAGCGCCCTAAAAGTAATCAAGTAGGTTTATTAAGTTTGTTTTTATAACAACTATGTTTAGGTAAACTAGATGTTATAGGAGACACATAGACTGTAAATACATAGATTTTATATAATAATTTTAAATTCTGTAAGAACTTTAATGATAACTCATAATACCAATAAAATCATTATTTTTTAAAAATATTCAGGGACCCGGCACCTCCACCAAAACTGAGAAATTTTGATGAAAGCTAAAACGATTCTCGTTATCGTTCGAAATATCAATTTTATTTCAATATATTTTACAGCATATATTGCTAAACATCTATTATTACACAGCTTGATTCATCTGGGATATTTTTGTAATAAAGTTAATTGTCCGAATAATAGAGTAGGTGGTGCCAATTTTATAAGTTTTATAGCAACTAAATCTGAGCTTGACATGACTGCTTATTCTTTAAAGGTTATAAGTACGTGATACAAATGAATCGTTAAAAGTAGCTCAACTCAACTCAACTGGTCGACTTTTGGTGTGGGATGTAGGTCAGTTAGTTCAACATATTTCCTTTAAATTATTACAAATTCGTTTGGCTATGCAGGCATACTTGTACCACATCATGAAATCCCGTTCCCATCAACCGCTGGCGTTGAACAATATGTTCTGCTAGACATATAAAACCCAAACAAGATCCACTCCCACGAGTCTGGAATGTAGATCCGACAGACGTAAAGCCGATAGCAGATTGTGGATTGTCTGCGGACGAAATGAATAAACCACATAATACTAGGTACAGACACCCGCATGATGTCGGCAACAGGAGAGATGACCAAACGCGATCGCATTCGAACCGTGTTTTAAGTAAAATGGAGTTTGATTCTCGTGCGTTGAATTCAAACAACGGAACGGAACGGAACGGAACGGAACGGAACGGAACGGAACGGAACGGAACGGAACGGAACGGAACGGAACGGAACGGAACGGAACGGAACGGAACGGAACGGAACGGAACGGAACGGAACGGAACGTTAAAAATTCGCGAAAATGTACAACCCCTCCGTTGATCTTCCTCCTATCTAAACCGTGGGAATTGCCAAATTTACTTTAATCCGATCTGTCGACAATGGTGTTTAACGCATGTCCCGGCTCTATGTATCGGTTTCTGTTCATGAGGGAACAGTCAGAAGCCAACTGACCGAATAATTATCTTACTTTGGTCGATACAATCAACATACACAAGTACATTTGTATGGAACCATAACTTTTTTATACTATGTTACTCTATTTTATATTTGCTTTATTGCCTTTTATACAACCACAATATCACTATATTATATCGGCATCACTGACAGTAAACTGAACTATGATTATTTTAATATTCAATCATTCCAATAAGTATTTAAGAATTAAACCAAAATTGTTGGGAAACGTAATAGAGATATAATGGTTTTGATGATACTGTAATGTTTTTGTTTTTATGTTGTATTATATATTGTAATATATTATATTATTCTCTCTTTCAATATGTAATTATTTTTCTTCAATCTCTACTTTTAATTGATAATTATGTTAGCTGGAAGTAAATTGTTATACCAACATTTATTTTATTATTTTAAGTATAGAATTTTATATTTATTTGTGAACATTAAATGTGTCATGTAACCAGTTCTTGAACCAACAATCTCAGCTTCCCAGAAACCAAAATCCGGGAGCTATCTGACCTGACAGTAAACCACAAAACTCTTATGACAAGTAATTGGTTCTCTTCATATTGTTACCCCTCATACATCATCAGACCGATCATATCTCTCTAGCCACGCTAATTATCCTCCCACCCATCGTGCCCAAGCTTAACAAAACTCCCGCCCTCCCAAGCCGACTATCCCAGAATGCGTGTGTCAACTCCGAAATACTCTTATTTCCCATTCAATTTCCCCGAGGAGTCGCATGAGTGAACCGAGTTCCAATTTTATTTCAATTTTCTTACATGACACA
>JAMZAV010007950.1:0-30994 GCA_024449915.1 Sweltsa coloradensis | reverse complement strand
AAAATCAAGGTGTGAAAGAATGCACATTTAAAAATTCCTCTCTCCATAGTCAAAGATGAGTGTAAAGCTATTTTAAAAAATATCACCCCTCCAAATAGTATACTTTTTGCAAAAATTTTGCACCCAAAATCGTAAAAAAAAAAACATTAGCATAGCGAAAGATGCATAAAAAATCAAAAACAATAATTTAGTGTTTTCAAAGACTGTGTTTCAGACCCTTATGCATATTTGGATTTTTGCTTTTTGGTGTCGAAAAACACAAATTGTATCGTGCATTGAAGTCCGTGATGGAGGTGCCGAATAAGGAAAAATTCTCCATTTAAAAAAGATTGCCCCCCTCCTTTATAAAGGGTCACCAAAAACCTTCTGTACGTTCCTTGTTCAAGGGAAATACCACCAAACGCATGTCAATCAAAACGTCGTGTTCGGTTTTTGTCGTGAGACGGGGACACACGCACAGACGGACGGACAGGACACACGAAACAGACGGACGGACGTGACACACGCACAGACGGACGGACAGAAAAGTGCAGCTTCGCTCTCCGATGAAATGAGTTGAAATTTTTTTTGTGACTAGTTTTTATGTCAAAAACTTATTTACAGCTAGGGCATCATTTCATTTTATTGTCCACACATCGTATGCCCTTGACTTTGAATACGAATTAATAATTGAACGCCCGTACGAGAGCGTTTTATTTAGCCTCATGCCCCTTGACTTTGAAACTTATTTCTTATTTCAAAAAAACTTAATTGTGAGTGGGAAGAACAGCAATAAACTAAATAGTTCCAAAATCCAAAGACTATTAAATGACTAAATAATTCATTTTATTGTTAGAGGAGGGATTAGTGTAAAATGTGGAGTCAAAATTTTTCTAGATAAGCTTAGCAGCCTACCAACAAAACTTTAAAACACTTATTAGTCATAAAGTTTCGTTTCAGAGTCAGAACGCCCTGGTATAATACAACGTGGCATTCGATCGTTTGGATTACGTCATACTTAAATTATAAAAATTTCAATCAATGATAATTTCTCTATTGTGTATCGTTATAGTAGATAATATACTAGGTTAGGTAAATTAGGTTATATTGATTAGGTGACAATGATTTAAAAAAACATTGTGAAAATCAAAGTTTGAAGATATGGGTTGACCCACATCACTGCAAACTAAAAAAAAACTTAATAGTTTCACAACATTTAGTTTCCCAAAGAATTTAGGGCTACCGTCATCTCTAAAAGTGTACGTTTGGCGTAATGCTATAGTTGTTGGACGGATTTTGTTTCGGTCGATCTTTGGCAGCATACTTCAATGTTTTAAATAATATATTTTAAATATTAAGCATAATCGAATTATATTTATAACTGCATATTTGATTGCTTGTATATAAGGCAATGAATTTTGAATTTTTCAAACTCAATTGTCTGTTTAGGGGGCGTAAATTAGTATAATTTAACTCTAATGTAGGTGGTTTTTGGAAGCTGCAGGCGAGCTCTGGCAGTCGTTGTCGGGGACCCTAATCCCCCCCCATCTCTCCTCGACGAACGACCACCCCTTTTTCCTCCCCCTGCCTGTGGCTGGATCTGTTCAGCACGGGCCTGTCCTCCCCACATCCCGCATGCAAGAGTGGCACAACGGTTGACGCGCCTATCTGTGTCATCCGATGTGCAGCCTACACGTTTGGTTCAACGACATATTTGATGCGATACACTATCAATATCATTTATGATGTAGGTTATTGGTTAATCTCCTATTATATCGTATGGGCCCATTCATCAAGATACTGCTATTTATATAATAAAGTCAATATTTGTAATATCACAGCAGTTATCGGTCGCCTTGGACATACGTTTTCTTTCATAATTATGTTTTTCTATGTGGATTATCTTAGTAGTAGTTAGTTTATGTTTACGTAACAGATTTTACGAGGATCGCATAATATGAATGAATATTGTGACGATTGTTATCTCAACCCCCCTGTTAGAAAAACATTACCAGACCCGCTCCAAAGGGATGTAAATAAATTCTTTACTCGGTGTTACGTGAAGGAAGTGGTGGACTAGGAATGTATTTATTTCATCGTCTTTAGGTTACGAACTTTAGGTAACTATCCGGTTGTTCGGATAGTTTGGAAGAACTATCCTAGGGTTGCTAGTCCCATCACTCGAATCGTATCTATTTTACCCAAAATTTGACGGGGGCAAGCCCCCAGACCCCCATTTTCATGTACCATAGCGGCCAATCGTTATTCTCTTATTATGCCATATAAACCCATGAAGCAAAATTTTCAGTCTGAAAAAATATGATTTTTCATTTGGAAAACCTGGAAAATTCAATGAAAATTTGTAGAAAATTCTGTATTTTATTGTATATTGTATTATTACGATTTTTTATTATGACTTCTGTTAATATTACGTTTATTATGTGGTTAATGTGATTGGGCTATTCCCTTTTCCCACAAACCCTACCAATCAAAGGAACAACATTTTTTAAAATTTCTTGTTATTAATTTCCTTGTCTCAAACTTCAGTTTAAAAAATACCTTTTAGTAAAGGTCGAAAATATTACGAATAAAATATTGTAAAAGGGGCATTATTTAAATTAAACATTGTTATTTAAAGAACAATTAAAGGTTAAAAACGTCAAAGTCGAGAGTTTCTAATGACGATGTGATCTTGTATTTCGCGTTATGACAGATAACAACCCAGACTGTAATTTTAGCTGATACATCGCGTTATACCGTTAAACGGTACCGCATGGAAATATTTGCAGGCCGAGTTTTTATAGACTTCTTCTAGACTTCCTCTCCTCGTGTTTCACGTTACGCTGCCGAGATTGTGTTATTTGCTTATACGGTTACATAAAACTAGCGAGGTCATTCAGCGTTATTATCAAGATTCGCGCTCGTGACCTTTCTGCACAATATTTCTAGTCGGCCACACTTCTCTTTTTAGATGAAGAGTCGTGAGAATCATTTCTTACACGTTATATTCTGGCAGTGTGATTATTTTTGTCCTTCCTTCCAATACTGAAGGATCCGGTTTGGTTGGTTCATTTGTTTTAAGGGCGTGTAAACCGTTAGTCATAATGTGCCACTCTAGCTTAGGGATGTGAGGGAGGACACAATCGTATGGACAGAACTAGTCACGGGCAACGGGAGGGAAAGGGGGGGGTCTCACGTCGCCGGCAGAAGGATCTGGGTTCGATTCCCGCTTCATTTAGTTGTTGCTACTAACTAACTTACTTACTTGCTTTTTTAAAACATTTTTTTAGATAACTTAATCCATCGATATATTATGGATGTATGTGAACCATAATGTAGGTAAACAATGATTTTTCGATCCGTCCCAAGGTCAACTGATCTCTTAGTATAGAGTTTCCGGGATTCCCCGGCGAATGCTGGACTAAGAGATTTAGAGGACCTTGGATCCGTCCTTGTAACAAATCACATAATAAATCGTATATGAAGTTATTCCAACATGTTGAAGCTACGTCATCCGCAGGTAAATCCCAGCTTACCGGCGTTCCTATTTTATTTTAAAAAAACTGTTTTACTGTTTTAGTTAATTCTCAAAAACGCTACTCAATAGTGAAAAAGTGGTGAGTTTTGATAACGGTGTAACGATAGACGCGAAATTCGGATGGTTTTGTTTTTGGTTAGTTAAAGGTTCCAAAAATTATGGATGCAGTTAATTTTTTCTTCGATACAAAGAAATTTATATATTAAGTTTATTTTATGAACTGCAAATGAAAATTTGCCCATCATTTCTTGTATTTTATTAACAAATCCGCCTGCTCTTGGCCCTGTATCTTGTGTACGGTTGGTCACTCGTCCTGTCACAGTCGGTCACAGTTCAGTCACGGTTTAGTCACACTCAGTCACACTCAGTCACAAGTCACAGCAGAAATGCTCACCACACTTGAACGGCCTGTTTCACAATTCTCCAATAACACGGAACATTAATCTTCTCGATGAACCACGTTTGCATATAACAGCTGAATGCTAATGTAGGTCTATAATATGGGAGATATCATATGATACGGATAGTGGAGTTAGGTGACTTTAGAAAAAAAAGGCTATCAGGTATTGTATGAAATAGCCGGATTGTAATCCACTTTTCTAATAATGTCCTTAATACGTGCCTACAGTGTTCCTTTATTTGTTTTTGAAATCTCAAATTTGAGAAAACAAATCAACTGGTAATTTATTGCATTCCGTTGAATTACATTTATAACTCTAGCCCTGGAACTTCTGCATTGGAAGCAGAGACTCTATAATCACAAGACCAACAGGCCACAACACATATTTTATTTATTTCATGTATATATATGTGTATATATATAAACTTAAAACATTAACCATGGATCACGAAAGCTTAAGACAAAAAAAAAATATTAAAATTATAATATGTCATTTTAAAATTTTTACGGTAAAACCTTGTTAAATTGCAGTTATAGTTGGAATGGACGTAGTCGAGTGAACTAGGTCTGGCAATAACAACAACAAGGTAACAGGTTAACAAGGTACGAAGTTTTACAGTAAAACTTTTTAAAATGACATCATATCCCAACCACGAAAGTCTAAAAACTCATATATATATTATAATTTTGATTTTGATTGATTGATTGATTGATTGATTTATGTTCCAGAGTGCCTTTATGTCCGTCCGTTGAGACCAGGGGACTTACGAATGCAGAACCTGCTATCAATAAGTTGACGGGAAGGCAAAGATGGACGATAGTACGAGAGGGGGGAACGGCCCCATCCGCGGGCCAAAGCAAACCCCTTTTCTGCCTTACTTTTTGGGGGTTTGCCTACACAATCCTCTTTTTTTAAAAATAATCCTTGTTTTGTTTTTTCACTCATACCCCATATTAAATTGCGTTTTGAATTTTTAATTGAATATAAATTTTTTTAACTTTTTTTAATTTATTTTTTTTGATTTCTGTTATCTATTTTACTGACTTTTAATTATTTTATAGGACTTTTTTTAGAAAATTAAAACATATCCAATTAAACATTTACTGCAGATTTGTTTTTTTTATCCCTTAAATTCGTGCAACGAGATATAGAAAACTCCTAGTTTCGAACAAATTTTCTGTAGACACAATTGCCACATAACAAAAATATTTTACTTTAAAAGTTTTAGCAAAAATTAAAATGTGTATTTTTTGTTTTTTCCATGATGGTACCTTGAAAAAAAAATTAAAACCAACAACTTTTCATCTTCATCCCTTTCTTTTAAATGACAAGTAACGTCAATAATGCTATATTTTCATTCTGACCCCTGTACAAAAACATTTGTTGTGCGTACTTGAAAAATAAATGACAATTATTTCCAGTTGGATCTTACCCACTTTCTGGCTGGGATCAAAAGAGATCTTGAAAGGGAAGATCTTTTTGACCCTTAAATGAACCCCGCTCGAATATCAGGGATAAATTTAAAGGGTACTCTTGTTTGTCTTTCCTCTCTTTGTCTTTGCACTGTTTTTTTTTTTTTTCACAATAGGTAAAAGTTGTAAATATTTGTGTTTTGCAAGTTAAATTTTAAAAAACAACACTGGTATTTTTGCATTCCGTTGATTACTTTATGGTAATGTGATGCGTTTACTTGCCTATTAAAATACATTTGCAAAATACTTTACTTACTTGAACAAAAATGTAATTTATCTAGACTCTCAAACACGGGTGTCACATTTAAAAAATAGGGGAAATTGGAAAACTGTCTGTTTATTTAAAAAAAAAAAACCCCCATTTCTATTTTATTCGTGTATATAAAAAAAAAAAATTACCCAAACATGTACTTAAAAAAAAGATTTATTTTTGTTGTAAATTTTTGTGAGTGTAATTTACGGATTAAAAATCAATTTATCAATCATATCATGACCGGGTTGGCCTAGATGACTTATTCTTTATAAATACATATTTATATTTTTCCCTTTCCTATCCACTCATTTACTGATTTCAGTAATATTATTCTGTCCTTTTTTTGTTAATAAAAAAGCTTAATCTTTAAAGAACTAACTCAAACAACGACCCTAAAATCAAGTTTGGAGAATACTTGTACTGTAAAAAATGAGTTTTTATTTAAATAAAGGTCATTGGTGTCCATTTAATTTTTGGTAATTTTAATGTAGTTAGGTTTTTTGTAAAATACCATGGGCGGGAGTAATCGGTGTGAGATAGGATCCAACAGCTTACTTTCAAAAAGTATTTCTATTTTCCCGGGAAATAAAGACCTTGTGTTGAATCTAATTTTTTCTGTTTTTTTATAATTTTGTTATTCATAAAGAAATTCGCGCCCCATCATTTTTTAAAGGTAAGCTGTTGGTTTCTATCTCAACCAAATATTTTTTTAATAATTGGATCATATTTTTTTAATATGTCCCCCTTTCCCAAAGCCTCCAATTTCTTTCTCCCTAAATTTGAATGAATAGGTTTTTACTCATCAAAAATTTTAAAAGTTTTGGTTTTACATTCCAACGTGCTCTCTGAAAGAGAACCCCAACTGTTGTTGCATTGTTTCGTTGGTTCCAGATATTGGAACGGGACTCGTCAAACACAAAAAAACGGCCGAACCCCAAACCCTGAAACTGTTCCCGTTCGTTTTTCGGAAGAAAATTTTGCCCTCTAGGAGTAATTTTTTTGCTTTTTGAGATCCACAAAGGTATTTATCACAAATTATGATGTTATGTCCAACAGTGTTTTTTTTAAAAAATTTTGATGTGTTTCAAGGGGTTTTGATGGGTACTAAAAAGTGAAAACTGTACGTACTATTTTTTTTGTTTCACAAAAACTAAAGTATTGCTTTTTTTAAATTCCAGTATGTCTCTCCTCTTTTTTTTAAAGTTCAAAAATTATTCAAAATCTACTATCTATTTATAACTTAATACAAAAAAAAATAGTAATAATAAGTAAAAAAATAAAAAAAGTCCGGTACCCTCCTGCCCTAGAGATTTTTAAAACGATTTTTAACGTAAATAGATACCCTACAGCACTAAAAGGGAAAATCTCCCCATTTTTCTAAAACAAATTTTTTTTTATAAAAAAATAAAGTGTTGAATTTAATATTTTTTTGAATTTCGATAAAAAATTCAAAATATTCCCCAAAATCGATTGTTTTAAAATTTGAAGTTTTTAAATTTTTTCCTTATTTTATTCTCATAAAAATCACAATGCAGAATAAAAATACGATACTGTATCAATTTATTTTGATTAGGCCTATCGATGCCCATGGGGCATCCCTATACAAATAATGACAATTTTTTTATGGTTTTGTTTTGTGGGTGGTATTCAAAATTTGAGAAAATTTTTCTGTCGACTTTTTAAAAGACCATGTTATCTTTTCTTCGAGATTGAATTAGATGTGAGTTAAAAAATCAAAAACTTCACTATATTTCAAGTCCCGAAGAAAAACACATGGTCTTTAAAACGCGACGAATCATATCATCATCTTTTAAATACCATCGCTACAAAAAACCCGATAAATAAAAATGTCAAAAACGTGTAGCGAGAAAATTAAAATTTTTAATATGTTCAATTTTTACCATGTCTATTATCTATACTTTCATCTTGTTTCATGTTCCCCTTCTCTTTTTGGGGCCCTTCCTGTTCCCAAATATCTCCTTCATTCTCCGCTGCCTGATCCTTAAACCATCTCATTGTGTTTTTGAAAATTAATCACCCCATTTCCTTGGACTCTTGTTTCGATACTTCAGCCAGATAGCCCAAACATACTCGGCTGGTAAACATATTTTTTTGTAAATCTTCTTTTTAAATTTGGCTGATTTTTAATATAGAATGCCAGTCTTTGTCCTCATAATGTTTTACACTTTTCCTAGTTAGTTAGTTTGTTATCTACTGTTTGTGTTTGTAGCTAACTTTTATTTAGTTTTAAACTTTGTAAAATTGTTTTCAAAAAACTGCCTTTTTTTTTTGTTAAGCATCATTCACAACTAGTTCTAAGGGGAAATAATTTTGTATTTCTAGTATGGGGATGTCAATTTTAAAATACAATCACATCTTAAGTTACAGACATAGGTTTATGTTGTAACGAAATTCCCAAATAAAAAGCAATTCTTACCAGGTTTCTTTCGACATCCAAATTTCAAACAAGGAAATCCCCGGCCCTTCTAACAGCTTCTTGATTCACGCCCGTTTTTAAAAGAATAGCGTAATAGTTTATCCATGCAACATGGTTTTCCCGTCCGTCATTTTCAAAAAATTTGACAAAAAAACGATAAATTTTAAAATTTTCCAAAAAAAAAAAATTTAAATCCAAAAAAAACGACGGTAATTTTAAAAAAAAAAAGAAAGTATTTTTTTTTTTTCATTTTAAAGTCTCCTATTCAGTTTTTAAAAGATTCACAAAAGGGGGCAATAAAAAAAATCTAATTTTCAAATGCAGACACAACAAAGATCTCTTTCATTTACCTTTTTGGGCCTACAAGTGACATTCAAAATTTAAAAATGATTTTGGGTAAACGGTTGACGGGGAACGGTTCCGGGTACCCTTTGTCATCCCTAGTGCATGGATCATTCAGTTTGCGGGTACTAGACAACTTCAAAATTTGCTATATTTTGTAAACATAGAACCTGCCATAATTTTATTTTACCTTGACGAGCCATCGGCATAATTTTTCAAAGGCGGTGCTTCGAAATAGGCATGCGCAAAGAAAAATTTTATGGGGTGGGGGTTTTGTTGTTTTTTTAAAGCCTCGCATTTCTTTGGTTTCACCATTCGTATTGCCTTTCGACTTACGCCTATTTCTAGTTGTGAAAGTGCTTTTAGGGTGCGCATCCTAGTTTCTTTCCCAAATTTTATTAATCGGGGAAAAATTTCCCGTAGGGGTAAAGATTTTTTAGAATCAACCAGAAATCAAAAAAAACCATCCCACAAAATATCGAACCCTGGGCTCCCGATTTCCGGGGCAGTGCTTTACCCCTAAGCTACCGGGGCGCTTAAATTCAAACATTGGATTGTTGGGGCTGAAAACATACCTGTGTTAGGTAAAGAAATTCTAAATCGGGGGGTTAGATGGTCATTCAAAAGGAGCAAATCGTTTGCGTACCGGTACTGTTCCCTTTCGATTTCAAATTTCAATGCACCAACAAACCAGATGTTATGAAGTTACCGTCCCAGGAAACTTAGGGGTAAAGCCTCGACTGGGAAGCGGAGATCGGGTTTTCACCCCGCTGGAAAAGGGTTTTTAAAATTTTTGGGTCCCTAGTTTTTGTAATGCATGAGTATGGTTTAAAAAAATGGTTTGAATTTGACTTTACTGGGTAAGAAAAGTTTAAAACAAACCCGTGTTTTTTCTCCTATTGTTAAATTGCTATTCTTTAAGGATCCAATGCTAAAATTGTGAAATCCATTTTTATTAAATTCGACATTTTGCCAAATGAAAAAATTCATGAAGCAAACTTTATTTGGACTTTAATTCCACGATCAATATATAATTTCTTATGGAAACCTTTTTTTTATAAAGTTATAAGTGCCAATTGTAAATAGAAGTAATTATGGATGTGTTTGGTTTAGATATCGAACCGTTTTTTCTTTTGGGGCCTTATAAAATATTTCATAACCTATGAGTCACACTGGGGAAGCTTACATATTGGGAGGCAGCTATCATCTTCTGTTCCGGAGGGCCAATAATTCTTTATCCACCCCTATTGATGGGGAAACTTCCATTGGGGGTGAAGATGGAGTTGCGTGCTGTTCTTTATATACAGGAAGTAAAAAAAATTAACAAATAATATATTTCTTATATTTTATTCTTATTTTGATGAAGGAGAAAGTGGGGAAGAAAGCATGACAAAGTAAGGGCAAATACATGCAGATGGGAGGAGAGAATAGTGGAAACGGGTGAAGAGAGCGAGAGAAGGAGAGGAAGGGGGAGGATAAAATAGAGAGAGCTGGTATTGCGCAAGAGAATGATGAAGTAGATTGTTTGGGTGCACAAAATCACGGTGGAAACTCCCCGGCCCCCACAATGGTGTTAAAAAAAACTGTAGCAATATTTTTTTATTTTTTTATTAGGGGTGAGAATCGTTTTAAAAATGTATTGACAATTTATTTAAATTTTTGGTTTGTATCTTTTGTAAGAAAATTTTATACAGTGTTTATATTGAGTTTTAATTTTGATTTAAAAAACGACTGTTACACATTGAAAGGAAAATATTGTAAAAAATTGTGCTTTATTTTGGGAGTAAAATTTAAATTCTGCTGGAGGGGTAGGGGAGGACATGATTGTCAAGCGCATTTACCCGCAGTGAAACATTATAAAAGTTAATATAGACCTACCCTACAAAAAAAAACAACCTTTTAATACTGTACTGTATTTCATTTTAGAGAAAATTCTATTCTATTACATTAACATTTAATAAACCCACTTCTACTTCCAACCTTTTTCTTTATTAAAGATTTTGTTTCTTAAACGTCAAAACAAAATTATTTTTAAAAATACTTATAATCAGAAGAAAAAATTTAAAGAAATTTTTTGCAAATTCCCCTTTTTAAATTTTAAAGTTGAGCCTAGCCCCGGGAATCTCTGTGTTGTTCCATCTCTTCGCCTCATAAAACTGCCTGGATGAACCATCGCCGGTCAGGGGTCAACCCTTGTTATTTGTGCCTAAAACCCTTTTTTTTGTTTTTTTTTTTGTAACTTTTTTAACTTTTTTACTTAAAAATTTTGCTGCGTTGTCATCAGCAGGGGAAAAAATTTTTTAGCCCCCAGCCCTTCAGGGTGGCTTAATTTTTTTCTATGCTTTCCCCTGGACCTGTCAAACCCCTTTTCACTCTAACTAAACTAGCCAGTTCCTCTTCCCAAAATAATTTTAAATTTAATCTCTTTGTTCTTTTCAGTCTCTTCGGGGCCCCATAAATTTCCCCTAGGTGAGACCCCCGCCGGGCAGGTGGTCAACCTCTTATCAAAAGAGTAAACCGTTCGACGTAGCCGAAAATTTCTTCAACCCCCTGGTGGGCCCCCCTTAAGACTGTTATTGTTACTTATTCATTGGAACGAAATCGGGGGGTTTTCCCCAAAAATTGGATTCCACTCTACTACTTATAATTCCCCTACAAAGGGATGGTTTCCCATCATTTCATATTATTTTTTATTTATTATTATTATTATTATTATTATTATTTTTATTATTATTATTATTATTATTATTTTTTTATTATTATTTTATTATTATTTTTATTATTATCATTCATTCAAAGACCATGGCAACCGCCATACAGCCTTGAAACAAATGTTATATGTTTCCATATTTAAATGTTTTAAAAGTGTTTATTTTAAAGTAGTGAAGTAAAATTGGATTAAAAAGGGAAAATTTGAGGTTTGTGTGAACAGTTGTGAAACAAAAAATAAGTTTTTTACTCCCCTTAAAGACTGAGGGGGATTTGATGGGTCGCCTTCAAGTTCTCCATTGAAAAGGGCACGGATGGTTGCTGGATTTTTCAAATAATGGTTTAAAAAGCTTTTGCTAATGTATTGAAATATCTAATTTGTCTTAAATGGATGGGGTTGAGGTTTTAAAAACAGTTTTTTTGTAGATGATTTTTTAATGCATATTGTGCTAATTTAAAGTTGATTTAAATTTAAATTTTTTTTGACATTTGAAAGTTTTTTTTGTTTTGGAGTTATCTTGGTAAAAATTTTTTTTAAAATTTTGATAAACAAGATGGCGACATAAGAATGAAGAGTGAAACCCAGGGGTTTAAATGTCAATAGTCAAAAAAGAAATCACAATTTTGGGGGTGTGAGAAAAGGTTAGGGCGGGAGCCCCAGTTCTTCATGTCCCATTTGGTCCCATTTAAGGGGGCGGGGTAAAGGGAAAGAGTATAAAAGAAAAAAAAAAAGGAAAATGGGGGGTTTGGGGGTGCAGCAATGAAAATTTGGATTGAAAGAAAAAAAGGTGGGAATATGCATAAAAACAACAGCCAAGGAAATTGAGACAGAAAGTTAACGTATCAAAAGCAAGCAACCTCTCGGCTTAAGTTTGGGGGTTGGCATAAAAACCGGTGGGAATCCCTAAGTAAAAAGATTAGTATAAACAAAAGGGGAATGATATAGGGTGGAAGGGTGGTCAAGGGAAAAAGGAGGAACCCACTTTGGAAGGGTTTAAAGAGCTGGGGACCCCTAGAGTGAGAGTGAATTGATGTACGGCATTAGGTAAAGAGCAAACAAATTGAACAACTGGGGAAAAGGGTAAAAATGTTGGAAAAAAAGAGAGAAAAAGAAAAAAGGAAAGGCAGGGTGTTGAACAAGTGTACCCCATATGAAAGGGGTGGTGGAAGAATGCATACAGAGGTGGTAAACACCCAGCTGGATTTAAAAAAAACATATTCCAGGCTGGAACAGGAAAGGGGAAAAGAACCAAAAGATTTTGGTGAGTGTTGGGAAAAATTTGGGGAGGAACAGGAGGGAAAGAAAAATTTTGATAATAGATTAAATAACATGGGGGAAGAGATACACAAAAATTTAACTTGGTATACCACACTAAGACCTAAACTGGGGTAGCAAAAGAGCTCGTGAGCACGGGTAGGGTTTGACCAAAAAAAATTTTTAGGTACCAAACCCCAGACAACAAAGTTGGTAAAAATTGGGCGGTACAAAAGACATCCATAAAAGAAATCACCTTGCCACAAACATCAGGTGGGGGAGAAAGCCCAAAAAAGAGGACGAAAAAAACCCGAGTAATAGAGCTCAAGGGGGGTCCAGGCCAACAGCACACAGTAAAAACGACCTAGAAGATGCAATGCAGACGGAAAATTTGGGGGCCAAAAAGTGGTGTAGAAAAAAACAAGACAGAAGTAATTACCATGCACAAACAGCAGGGGGGAAAAAACAAACCACAAAATAATTTGGTCCAAGTTGGGTGTAAAAAACTAAAAAAACAGAAGTAAGTAAACTTACAAAAACACAGGTGGGTAATCTTTAAACCAGAATTTGAAGTGGTAGCAACTATGTACAAGAAAGCTAAAACCGGGGACAAAAAAGATTAGGTTACTAATTGGAGATGTGTCGGTACAACAGCAAATAATTTTTGTGTTGGGTGGAGTACAGGGCTGGGTTTACCCGGTATCAGGATAAATGAACTAAAAAGAAGGGTAAAAGAGTACAAATCAGATGGATATAGAAGTGGGGTTTAGTCAGGGAACAGAGAGAAGTGGGCGGGAGGGAAAAAGGCATCTGCTGGGGAATCTAAAGGGCTTACTTGTTTGGCGAAGAGAAAGTTTATATGCAAGTAGGCATTTTGGGGCAAAACCCCCCCTGGAGAGGTTTTAAGTAGGTGTAAATAATGAAATAAAAGAAATATGAAAGGGGTTGAAGTAAAATAATGGGACATGAATGGGGTGGAAGGAATGAAGAAAAATGGAAAAGAGAAAGGGAAAGGGAAAAAGAGAAAAACGCTTGAAATGAGAAACGAGGGAAAAGGGCGGGCCTGATGTGATTAAAAAAAAAGGAAAAAAATCTGAAACAATGGGGCGAAGGGATTTTCACAAAAGGGTGGGTGTGGAGAAAAAGAAGTTAGGCATAACCGGGAAAAAGGGAGAAAACCCAAAAACAAAAGAGGGAGACCATCACACAGGAAAAAGGGAAAAAGTATAAATGGGGCACAATAAATATGTGTCATTTAAATGGTAAATCGAAGAGATTTTGATGCAGAAAGAACAAAACTTGTGAATGGGACCGTGAGACAAAGTGGAAAGGGTGTGGAAACAAGTCTCAAGAAGGATACAAGCTGGGGGTGGCTGGGGAGTGGGGGAAGAAATGGGGTAGAATTTGGGGTAAGCCCTGAAGGAAAAGACAGTATCGTAAATGTAAAAAGCCATATATAGAATGTACAGAGTACTCTTTGCGATGACAGCGACAATCGAATTCATTCAGGTTATCGCCTCAAACAGGAAGAAAGGGGTTGGAAGGATGAGTTTTGGAAAAAAAAAAAAGCAATTATGACACGAATACATTGTAGTATGGGGGTTTTAATGCAAGAATAGGAAAAGTAAAAAAGGATTTGAAGAGGTTGGGGCCCAACGGGTAGATGCAAGAAAAGAGATGGAAAAAAATTGTTAGAAAAGTGTGCCCGAAACTCTTTGTTATAGGAAAAAGTTGGTTCAAGAAAGTAAACCCAACAAAAAAACGAGATAGGCTTGGTGAAGACAGATCAGAGACAGTAATTGACTATCTATGTATAGGAAAAAAAATAATGAGAACCTTGGGATGTGAGGGTAATGCCATCAAAATCATTGGATGGAGACCACAGGTGGTGTTGGGGGGGTTTAGAATGAGGTACAGACAAAAAGAGAATAAAAAACCGGGACAAAAAGACTAAAAATTGGAAAATGCAAACTCCGATAGTGCAAGAAAAGTTTATGACAAGAATTTGTGACCAAAAACCTACAAAAGAAGGGAGAAATAGAAGAAGAAAGGCAAACTTTAAGAAGGTTTTGTGTAAGTGCGAAGAGCTGTGTGGAAGAGTCAGTGGGAAAGGGGGAAAAAAAAAGAAACCGAGGTGGAACGAGAGGGACGAGAGCAGTTGGGGGGGAAAAAAACTAGCTTGGGAAAAAAATGAAAAGTGCAAATCCACAGAAATGAGTACGAGTACCTAGGGGAAAAAAACCCTGTGAAACAAAAATTTTGAAGGAGGAGAAGACAAAAACAATGGAAGAATTTTTCTGGAAAAAATTTGAAATGACTTTCCCGGGAAAAAAAGAAAATTTTGTAGGACTATAAAGACAAAAAGACAAGAAAAGGGGAAAAACAAAAACTCATGGGAATGAAAATGGCCAAGTTAAAACAAACCCCGGAAATACAAGAAATGTGGGGGGAAAAATTTTTAAAATCTGCTAAAAGTCAGGTTAGTGAAAATTTAAATCAGAGAAAGAAGAGAGGCAAGTGGAAAATGAAGAAGACGAGGTAACAAACAAGAGGGGCTCGGGGTTAGGGGGCCATGAAGAAAGGTAGGGGCTCCGGGTGGATGACTTTCTGTGGAAAAGATCAAAGCATCAGGTGTGGGGGAAGAAATGGTTTTTCGAGTATAAGTCGCGTGGAAACAAAAAAGGTACCGGAAGAGGAAAAAAAGGATAATTGTACCGCTGTTTTTAAAAAAGGTGACCGTAAAAATGTGGAAAATTTTGAGGGGGGACATTTAAAGTGTCAGTGTGCAAAATTTTTGAGAAAATTTTAGAACTAAAACTGAAAGGGGGTATTGACACAGTCTAAAAAGAAGAACAATATGGTTTTAGAAAATGGAAAGGTCTACTATTATCCCATATTTTCTATAAGACAGACAATGGGGGGGAGATGGGAAAAAGGGAAAAAAAATGCACATTGTGTTTTTTTGGGTCTGGAGGGCATACGATCGCCTGCCCAGAGAGAAAGTATGGGAGGTCTAGAGATAAAAGGAGTGGGGAAAGGTTTAATAGCAGGAACAAAATACTATCAAAGGGGTGAAATTGTGTACGACAGTATGGTAGGGCAGAAGGGTTTTAAGTGAATGAGGCTTGCGACAAGGGAGTGTGTTATCTCCCAAAACTCTTTATGTGTAAAGGATGAAAAATTTTAAGAAAGTGGAACCAAATACGAGGGAAAGGGCACAAAACATTAGGTTTCGGACGATTGTTATTTTGGGGTGAAGTGCCAAGAAGGCAGAAAAGGGGACAGATGGAAAAGAAGTTACTACAGAGTTTGGTCTAAAAAACAAAACAGAAAAAGAGGAATGTTTTCGTATGCAAAAGAAGCAAAGGGCAGGCCCAAGGGGCATAGAAAAATTTACTACTGGAGAAATCTTTGAAAAAAGAAGAAATTTTAAAAATTTTGGGAAAATCTTTACAAAAATGCAAAAATGTGAGGGAAGTGTCTCAGAGTGCAAAACAAGGGGTTTTTTCAAATTTGGGGAAAAAGTTACTATGGAATGATTTTTTCCCACAAAATTAAATTTTTTTCTGTTAAGGCATATTTTGTACCTAATTAACATAGGGCAGAACATGGGGAGTGGGGAAAAAAGAAGAGAGTCGCTGGAAGCAGCAGAAATGAAATTTTTAAGAGTATAAAGGAGTTACAAAGATGGGGAAGATAAGAAGTAATGAAAAAAGGAAAAAACTGGGATTTGGGGAGATTGAATTTTAAACTAGGAAGAGAACTCTAAGAGGTTTTTGGCATATAAAAAGGGTGGGCAGGGAGAGGATTCCCAAACGAGAATTTGAAGCGGCGAGGGGGGGAAAAGAAAAGGGAAGGCCAAGAGAAAAAAAGGGAAGATTAATTCAAGAAAACGTTGGAAAAAGGAAGAAGTGGGGGAGCATGTGGCAAGAGTAAAACGTGGGAGGACCGAGAGGTGGGGTAAATTGGTGGAGAAGAAAGGGGTTGGGTGATGTGGAAGAAACACTAAGTTGGCAACTTATATCTACAGTTTCAGCCTTGATAAAGGGGGAAAACCCCCACTCAACCCGACATATTGGGAAATGATTTTATGATTATTTTTATTATTATTATTATTTTTATTATTATTATTAAAATTTAAAGGTTTTTAAGCATAAACCCGCTTTTTTAAAGGGCATAGTTATTGATTCATAGAGTTGACGTAAAAATTTGCCCGACGGGGTTCGAACCCTCACTGCTATGAAACAAAAATAATAAAAATTATTATTTTTATTATTTTTATTATTATTATTATTTTTATTTTATTATTATTTTTAAAAATTTTTTTATCTTTGGGTTTTTTATTCTGTTAATGTTTTGCTACAATTAAAAAAGTAAAAAATTTAAAAAAATTTGGTAAATTCCCATTCGAGGGTTTATCTTTTCTATGTATTATAATTTAAGCGAGGAAGCGAGCGTTTCCATTTGACTCTGCCGGAAAAATTGCACTGGTTTTGTTTTTTTTTTTTTTTTTTTTTTTTTGTTTGTTTGTATGTCTCGCGATAACGTTCGAACGGAGGCTCGGATCGAGTTGAAATTTGACCATCCGCAAGCTTTGTTCTCGATTGAATGCCATTATTTTGTGGCAAAATCGTTCAAAAGTTAAAAGTTACATTAAGTTAATCGAAAGTTTTTTTTTCAAACTAACCGGCGACAAAAATCTGAGATAGCAAATCATTTAGAATGTCCGTCCGGTCAAGAATATGTAAATTTTATTTTGATCCGATAAGTAGTGTAGATGGAAATTACATTATAACAAAAGTAACGTTGCCATGGCAACGAAAAGACGCGCGAAGTTTCTATCTAATACACTGCCACCTAGAAGTAATCAACATACTTTCGAGAAAGCAGTCTATTATTTGTCACCAAAGAGTTTAAATAGTTTTCCCAAGGAGTCAAGGTCCTCTAGATGGCGGTGGATTTTATCCACAAAGTAAAGGTTTTCACACACGGGTTTACCCAAATACCTTGGCAATAATAAATAATATTGGAAACGCAAACGCCATAAAATTTTATGTGCAATGTGGGTCTAGCTATAGCACGTGCTCGCTTATCAACGCGTCCAACTGAGCGTTTCCTAGTTATTTACCAATCAACTACACTACAAGGCATTCAAATGTGATAACAAGTATTGACGTAGGTAGATTACAAAATCAAAATGTTAGTTGTAAAGCTTGGATCTTTAATTTGTGTGCAGTGCTTTTCCCTAAAAGAAACTAAATTTACAAACAGATCGACTCATTTACCAATTATACCTTCGTCAAAACGCAGGACCCTCCTCTAGGACACACAGGTTTTTCGATGTTGCCAAATAGAAATCGCTTCAAACAGACACATTTAAATTGCTTTTCTATTGTGTTGAACGGAGCGGAGCCTCCTTATCGACAACGCTGACCGAAGTCTGTGGCGCGCGTCAAGAGGAATTAAGGGTTGACAGGTCTACAAGACTACTTTTTCCGCTTGAATGAAGAGCGGCAAAATAGGCACTGCACATAAATTCTCAAGATCCAAGCTTTATAAATTTGTATATAGGTACGTTTATATCATGTTCCCCTGTATCTTTCTCAGTCATTGTTATGCTAATAAATCCACAATTTTGCAGGATATCTGGGAAAGAAGACATCCACATTTCGTCTCAAGACGGCAATCAGAAACGGATGAACGTGTGCGACTGATGAACGAGATAATATCCGGCGTACAGGTTATCAAAATGTACACGTGGGAGCAGCCGTTTGCAAAGATGGTCTCGCTGGCTCGCAAGAATGAAATTGATATGATCCGATACACGTCGTACATCAGGGGCATTCTGCTGTCGTTCATTATGTTCTCAACGAGAATATCGATATTTATTACTGTACTTGCGTACGTTCTTATGGGCAACAACATTACCGCTGAGAAGGTTTGTAAATACTGTACTTGGATCTCTTGTTGAATTGTGAATTGTTTGAGTTGAAGGCTGGCTCAATCCAAAATCAATTATTGCCCACCCCGTATTTAATCTACTGAATGATACATTAGGCCTATATACTTAAGTAGTTTTTATAATACTTCCTTTTATTCAGTTCTACTGTAAACTGTTTTAAATTGTCACGTCTCTTCTTTATTTATTCAAGTATTACCGCATTGTCCTGAATATAAGCCTACTTTAAGTTTAGCTTTAGTTTATAAAAGTACGGACACAGAAAATTTACATTAGGCAGTGAAATAAAATTCTATAATTTTTCAAAAAATCATTTTTAAAGTAAATGTTCACGTTACATATCATAATGAACTCATCAAATCTCACACCAATCATCAGACTACTACTTTGCTTTTAGGTGTTTATTCTGACATCATTCTACAGTATTCTTCGGCAGACAATGACCGTCTTCTTTCCACAAGGTATTTCGCAAGTGGCGGAGGCCTTAGTATCCATCAAACGACTTCAGGTAAACTTCCTACAGTAGTTCTACAGTAATAGTTAGTGTCTTTATCATTTAATTATTTTTTTTCAAACTTGTTTTCCTTCATCACCTGGTTGGTAGTTCTATACGTACCAGTAGGTTATGAACATTTTGTGAAACCAATCTGTCAGTCCCACCAAACTTCATTCTATTTGATGAATGCTATTGTATTTTTGTATTTGATCTATAATTTGAAAATTATTTACTTCCGTTTATTGTTATGACAATCAACATGTTTGTATGAATTTGTAAGATTTGCTATGTAGATGACATCACATGACCAAAGCAGTTGAGTTTATTTTAGTTTTGGTCTACTTTTTTTATTTTTTAGACCTCTGTACTAAGTGTACTAGCATAAAACCTATGATAATGTCTAAAACTTGACCACTTCAAAGTGTGTGTGTGGTTGCATAAGTGTAGGAAAGATTGATGATAAACTTTTTAAAAATATAGGTAGCCTACTTTTATGTTAAATTTTTTCATAACTTTTATATTTGTTTATAAGTATGTACTTTTAGTAAATATAACTTAATTCAAATGTATTCAAATGTTGTTATTTCTCAACAGAACTTTCTGCTCTACGACGAGCTACGGGTGCAGCCTCTGACAGGGGGGGAGCAGGCCAACGGGAGTGACCAAGTCAACGGTGGAGACCAAGTAAATGGGGGTGGCAAGTACATAACGGCCAAGGAGAAGGACATTATGTTGAAGGATAATGCTAACAGTGAGTTGTCATGAAATTCATTTGACTGCATAATATTGTGTTAGGATCCTATTTTGCTAACGAGCGATGACGTAATAGTAATACATTATTACTCCAGTAAAATTACTTGACTCTTAATGCTGAATTAGACGATTCAATGTTTCGTTCAAGATTCAATGATTTCAAGGACAAAATATTATAGATTATGGAAATATCAAACAAATGGTCAATAGTGGCACGAACCAAACTCTAAATACGGAGATCATCTCACGTTGTGCCATGCACTGGCTGGGCTGATGGTGTCACATTCAAGATTTATGTTTGGAAATCAGTCGATAATGGAAGCCATACACATGAGATGGAAGACAGCGAGGCAGCAAACGGAACGCGATTGTATTGTTTTGACACACTTGCCACACTTGAGGTTCCACTTATATATTGGAACAGACTTTGTTGGTGATATCATCGATAATATCGATTCGATAATGACATTACCATTTTGATAATCGATAATGAAAAAAATATCAATGTGCATTCCTTATTGTTGTATTTGATTATTTTCCTACATTTTGATTGTGTTTTGTCCTTCAATGCATCTTGAACGAAACATTGAACCGTCTAATTCAGGCTTTACAAATACAGCTCCAGAACTTGCCTCTCTAGTATGTTTATTTGTCAGCAATCTATTGTAGACAATCCCTTTCAGATTCCAATGGACCCAAAACCCTGGGATTGATTAATTTTTAAAAGGGCAAATGAGTTGAATTGAAGGACAAGGCTTGAGTTGTCTAGAACATCAACAAACTAAAATATTTAAGATTTATATGAATTACAAAGTCTTAACCAGTGAATTTACTCAGCTACTGAATTTAACTATTTAGGTATATGTATTTAAAATTATCAAGTTCAAAAGTGAGATGTGGCCATTATGTGAAGCCATTTTTCAATTTAATTTTTCAGTCTTTAAGTTTGAGTGGTCAAAGTAAGGGTGCAGCCATTACTCGATGGCCGCCTGTCATCATTATCTGTTGCCACGTCCAACTCTGCGTGGGTCGGCATTGAAGACAGGCCTCTCCATCTTCTTCTGTCCTGCCACCACTCCTCTTCTTCCAAAAACATACCAGTCTCCTCCACGCTGTTCTACATCTTTTCTTACACTACTCTGCCCTTGTTGTCGTGGTCTGCCCCCTTTGGTCTCCTACCTGGAATTTCAAATTCCATCATCTTTCTCGGTAATCTCGATCTTTCCATCCTTTTGACATGTCCGAACCACTTAAATCTTCTCTCTCCAATTCGCTCCATTAAATTCCTCGCGCCTACTTGATCTCGGATATCCTCATGTTCCGTATTCGGTCCCATCTAGTCTTACCTACAATGCTTCTCAAAAACTTTATATCTACAGCCTGTACAAGGCTCTCATCCACTGTTGTCATATTCCAAGTCTCGTATTGGAACAAAGTAGGTCTGGTTGATGGTAACCTTGCACTTCTTTGGTACTTCTCTGTTCCATAAGAGATCTCGGATAGATTGGAATAACCCAACAGCTTGCTGCGTCCTTCGTCCTTATCTCTGGTTGAATCCTTCCATCGCATGCTGCTTGCATACTCCCCACGTACTTAAAATTCTCCACTTGCTTTAAAATCTGTCCTCCTAGTAGAATCCGGTGGCCTATAATCGAATAAATACTATTCAGCTTAGAGACTTGCAATCTTAAACTGTTTGGTAATTTCCAGGGTCTCGACTTTTTAATTCATAGAGGTTTGTTGATGTTCTAGACAACCTGTGGCTTGTTCTTCATTTCAATTCATCATCATTATCTGTTGCCACATCCAACGCTGCGTTGGGTCGGCATTAGTTAGCTATATTGGTGTAGTAGAGTGTTGGTAGTTCCCTCCAAAGATTTTATTTTATTTTATTTATCTATTTATTTAACATCTATCCTATTCAGTTCAAAAAATTAGGACCTATTTACAAAGGAGGACAACATTTGATTTGATAGGGACTCATCACCACTTACAATGAGACACAGATTTTAATTAACTGATTTTGAATTCACGATAGTTTACTGTGTCGTAGTACTTCTTTATTAATTTTAACTGGCAAAATCTTGATAGCTAAAAGAATTAGAGCTTTATTAAATTTTATTCATTTTACATTTGTAAAGGAAAACTTATATACAGTAAATGGATTAATATCACAATCCTCGTCGAGCTATGCAACAACTAATCCCTCCTGTTGTTACTTGTTACAGACACCACCAAAGACGAGTCTCAACTAGGCGTCGTACTGAAGGATGTGACTGCCAAGTGGACGCCCACCTCGCCAGAAAACACTCTCTCCAACGTCAACCTTAGTATGGAACCTGCAAACTGGTAGCCATCATTGGACCAGTCGGAGCAGGGAAGGTGAATATTCGTTTTTTAATGGTATCTGTTTGATTGTTTATTTATTCATAAAATTATAAAGTTCTATCACTTAGATTGGAGAAGATTTCACAAACACACACCAAAAAATCGATGTCCAAATATACTCCCAACATCGATAAAACACTGATTAATAGGGAACTAGCCTTCATTCCAGATATCAAATATGTTTAAGATAACATCTAAAAAAAATAACATTAATTTTTTTTTGTCTAAGGATAATACTTTTCTCAATATTTAACGTGGAAAATTTCAATCTGATTTCCCGCCAAAAGACAACACGAAAAGTAGTGTGACGTCATCATAACATCCCGATGACGTCACAGCGCAGTTAGACGCACACTCAAAAGAAGCTAGCAGACCGCTCCCCGTGCTCCTGTCAGTTGTGTTATTCTTAAGATTTATAGATTAAAAGAAATGCCGCGTTATAACAGCTACCATAAGGGCATTTACATTTACGGTTTAAGGAGTCAGCCTTGTCAAAACCCAGTTCAGTCATTTATGTAGCCTACTTAGACCAGGTACTGTCGAGATAAATTATGTGGGACAAGGCGGCCATTTTGAAGGGTCCTACGTGGCCATGCTGCGAACTGCGTGGGCATTGCATCGATGTCACGACCTATCAGCGAACGTTGGCGCGGGAGTTCAAACAATATAACTTTGTACCTACCCCCGTAGTTACCACGGATTTGATTTTTTAAAATTTCTTTCAATTGTGAAGATTATTTAACTGTGTTCTATAAAATTAATAAAAAATGTAAACGTAAATTTGAAACCAAGGCTCGTTTCCTATTGATGTCGATGCCCAGCCTTAGTTATAGGCTTTAATGTAGAACTAGGTATTTTTACATATTTACCTAATCCCCCATCAAAGAGGAGCTATATATTATTTAAAAGAAAATTAATAACAGTTTATTTTGTATTTTTCTAGTCTTCTCTACTAAATGTGATATTACGAGAGTTGCCCATCACATCTGGGTCGCTCAAGGTCACTGGTCAAGTCAGCTTCGCCTCTCAGGAGCCGTGGCTGTTCGCCGGGTCTGTTCGGCAAAACATCCTCTTCGGCCAACCGTACAACAGTGCGCGATATCGAGAGGTGGTCCGCGTCTGTGCGCTGAAGCGAGACTTTCAGCTCTTTCCGTACGGAGACAAGACTATAGTGGGGGACAGGGGAACATCTCTTAGTGGGGGCCAGCGAGCAAGAATAAACTTGGCAAGGTGAGTGAGGTCTGTGACTGTGAGGATGTTGAAAATATTGTGATATATCATTCGATTATTGATATAACATGACTCTTTCAATGTCGACATCGATGTATCAAAATTGTATTGTTCAATTGATTATTATCTTTTGACTTTTCAGCCCAAACGGTGTGGATATTATTTTGTCAGTTTTTAATGCAATTCCTAGTTTTTATGGTGATTGCCCACACAGTTTGGGCTGTCAAAAGTTTATTATGTAAATTCACAATTATGATGTTTGATATTGACTAATGATAATATTTAATAATGATAATAATTTCCAATAATGATAATAATTGCATAAAAGTTGAAACATCACAATATGAATAGCAAAGATTTTTTTTATTAATTTTACAATTATTGATATGAATGTTTTTTCACAACCAACCCTAGTAATTATTACAATTTGTACATTTGTAATATTAATCCTTTATTATTAGCTGAGTTCAGCTATTATTATCGAAACAGAATATAACATGCTTTATACATACCTAATACTATTAATATTAGAACAAACAGACATAATCAACACTATCAGATCCCTTCACAAAATAATAAAAATAGGCCTATATGTTTTTCCTTTCATAATATAATTTTACACTTTTTTTTAAAAAGATTCCAACATTGTTAGTTTCCCCGTTCATTTGGCAGTTTTATTATAAAGTTAAATACCCTTTACAATAACGATTTCATCAATGCGCTTTTGCCCCTAAATTCAATGTACACATTGTTATTAAACTGCCCTGGTGTTGTGTGGATTAAAATCTTTTACCATACAACTAAACATTTAAAATTCAGGCAGCATATTGTTCAACATTTTGTAAATAATGATTAAGGGCAAATAGTGCACCCTTTCTTCAAAATTCATAAAATCCAAGTAAGTGAGCATTACACCACATTGTTACAGGCCATGTACAAGGAGGCCGACATCTACTTGTTGGACGACCCTCTCTCGGCAGTAGAACGCACGTCGGCAACACTTGTTCGACGACTGCATCACGGGTACCTGAAAAACAAGACGTGCGTTCTCGTTACCCATCAGCTTCAGTATCTCAGAACGGGGATCACATTCTCATTATGAACCAATGTAAGTAGAAGGAACAGGGTAGGTTTGTCAAGTAGATTTGTTATTTATTTTATTTTATTTAAAAAATAAAATAAATAAAGTTAATTATTTAATATTTACTAATGATTTTGTTCCTAGGGTCCGGGGAATCTCGGGCTCAACCCCAAGTCGGGGTTATATTTTGATTTTTAAAATGCCAAAAAAAATCCACATTTTCATGCTATTAATTCCACCCCCGGCAGTGTTTCTCATTAAAAAAAACTTGAATTCAGATTTGTTTTATTTATATTTCATTAATAATTTTATTAATTTTGCTATTGTAACTCAGAGATGGGGATGTGATATAGAAATGCTCTGTATCATTCTACTTATTTATGAGCATTGTTTATTCAGGCCCACAAATAATTTACTTACAAAACTGAAATTCTCTTTTCTCATATTCCTCCGTCGCTACAAATGAATAATGAATGACTGTTCTTGTTTTCCCCTGATCAGGGTAGGATTCAGGGTGAGGGCAACGTACCACGAGTTGCAAGCTAGTGGGACGACTTTGCTAGACTTCTAGAACCTGAGGCGGGGTTAGAAGAAGGCGTTGAAGCCGGTTTTGGTGTCGCGAAAAAGGCTCAGTCAAGCACGTCTCCTCAGCCGGGGGAGGAAAAATTCTCTTACATAACACTTCATACTAGGGATGGGCGAAACCTTGGTTTTTTAAGTTTCGAACCGAACTCGAACTTCTGTAAAAAAATAAAAAAAGTTTCGAACTTCGAACTCGAACCGAACTTTAAAAAATCTGCTTAAAAACCCAAAAAAAGGGAGGTAGGAATTTCAATTTGGGGATACTTTAATGTCTAGGCTAAGGCTATATCTCCCACTATCGAGATCTATTTCATTTGACCTTCATCGACAGGATTGACTAGCCTAGCCTAGCCCTTTTGGCACAGCATCATAAATTTAGGCAGGCCTAGCCCTAGCCTAGGCAAGGCTACCAAATTCCAAAGTCTTGGTTTAGATAAGAGATTATAAAACATGTTTAGACACCTATTATCTTCTATATTCTAGGCTAACCTAGGCTAGGCTTTTCCTTACTTGGCCTAGGCCTAGCTCTAGCCTAACCTTAGCACCTAAGCCTAAAATATTCCCTAACAAAGATTGTTGTGAAATCGCGGCCAGTTCTCATCTAAATACCGCAACTATTAAATTTTATTAGGCCTAGAACATGGGCATGTTATTGTTATCTAACTTTGAATAACAAACGTAAATGACGATCTATTTTGAGGTTATGTAGCTTATCGACATCGTATTAAGGTGTGTAAGCTGACGCAAATGTGGTTAAAACTTGCCTGCGAGAAATTTATTTGTGAACATAAATTGCATATAAACGGGGTTAATCGGTCTTTAATCATTGTTCAGTGATACCAAATAATACTTATTACTCTATAAAACATCGTAAATATCGTCGTAAATGTCACAGCGTCTCGTCTTGGCGTCTTATATTAGCAGCTTTCTCATTGGTGGATACATTCATGAGTATCGCATTATTGCTGCGAATCGATTAGTCGAACATTAGAACGTACGCAATTGGTGGAGAGCTGCTTCCATTTCAATTATCGAAATATCGCAGGAAATCGATAGTCGAATGAATAATACTCCCTCACCTTTGGAGGATTTTCTCCGCGCGCGACAGCGGCAAGTTTAAAAGTTCAGAGCAAGTTCGTAATTTTGATAAATCCCGACTCGAACTAAAAAAAAAGTTCGGTTCGAGTTCGGAATTTCGAACGTTCGCCCATCCCTACTTCAAAACCAATAGACATTTTCGATTAAGTAGTGGTATCTAGTAGGGATGTGCAAACGTTCGAAATCAAACTCAAACTTTTTTTTAAGTTCAAGTTCGGTTCAAGTTGAAAAAAAGTTTAAAGTTCAAAAAAATTTTTTTTTACTAATTTGGGGTGGTGTGGGGTCACATATTATTTGAATGTCAAAAAATTTTTCTCATTTTTACAGGTACAAATTTAAAAACAAAAAAAAAAGAATGGTGGGGGTGCCCGTCCAGAAGTTACATACTTTTTGTAGTGGTAGGGGTTTACGCAAAAAATACTGCACTTTTGAACACGGTTTGCCACTTTGCACAGTTGTAGGTGGAACCAAAAGTAATTTTTAAGGATGTGGAGGCACTCAAAATTTCCCTTAGAATTCAAAATGGCGGCCATTTTTCAAAAACGATTTTCAGATACAAAAATTCTTTGATGTGTCTAATAAATCATGTTTGGAAATTCGTTTCGTATATTTCCGACTCGAATAGCACAAAAAAATAATTTTAAAAATAAAAATCCAGGTGAAATTCTAGAAGTTTAACATATATTTAGTAGTATTTTCAAAAAAATCTTCATAGATTGGGTCCGACATAGAAACTCTTTACCCTACCCTTGTAAATGCTTCTAACAAAAAATTATTATAATTTAAATGTTTAATTTAAAACCAAAATTCATTTTTTACTTTTTGGGCCCCAGTCATTGCTGCGCAACCAGGGGTGCTCAACGGGTGGTTAATGATTATTGTGCTGATTAATATGCTCCCCTTTTTAACGCGGTTTGGCATTTGGGCTCAGTTGAAGCTGGTCCCCAAAAAGATTTTTTTAAGATGTGGAGGCATTTAAAATTCCCTTCGAATCCAAGATGGCGGAAATTTTGGAAATGACCTTTGAACTCAAAATTTTGCTAAAAAAAAAAAACGACTAATAATATCATGTTTGGTGTCAAGTCCATATAAATTTTGAGCCAGAGAACACAAATTTTGACCTCAAAATATTAATGATACGTACAGTTTACAAATTCACTACGGCTTTTATCACAAATCACTAATTGATGGGTTTTAGTAAGATTAAAAGTATTTAAGATTTTCTGTTTAAAAGCAATTTATTACTTCATTGCGCGTTCTTCACAAAGTTCACAATTGCTCTTTTTGGCAGACCCCCTTGCCTTTTAAATAAAAAGCGACACTGTTTACAATCATTGAATTGTGAAAATTCTGAGTCCCTAAATGGTCAGTTTGCCTTTTTTAAACCTATGCGCACTCACCATTTGCTGAAAATCGAAAGGGGAAAAGGGCCCTGTTTTTCGTGCGGAAAAAAGTCATCTAATTCAATTTCCCTGTTGCTGACTTAAAATGAATAGTTTAGAGAAAAGCTGCTCATCGTCATCACACTTCTTTCTTGTTCCCCTGCCGACGTATTTTTTTAGTTTTTAGCCGTAAGATCTTTTTTTCACTGTCTTTAAGGTTTGAAAAGTATTATTAAGTTATCACTATTAGTACTTCTTTCAACCTTATAAGTGATGCCATCACTACAAGAGATTTTTAATGTGCCCCACACCTTCCTTTTTTGCTCACTAACACCCGGCTGTCAATTACTATAAGATCTTCGATAAATTCCAAGAACGATTACCAAATTCTAAAAAACTGTCTTTGAGTCGAACAACTGCTATAAATCAATAATAATAATATTGTTAAAATGTAACACTAAAAATCCACTTTATAAATTTAAGTACCTTCCCTTACATAATACCCACTGTAGTGGTTATCATTTGTATATATTTTATACATTATATACTTTATTTATACACATACATTTATATACTTTGATTGAATATACATAATTAGGTATACATACCAAGATTAAACGTCATCTGCCATCTAACCTGAATTGCCACAAAATATTATGCGCCCACACACAAGCCTCTCTCATGTGGGCATTCACCTTCATATTATGTAAATAAATGTTTGTTTTTCCTATGTTATATTTTATCTGTATCAATGAAGTTGAATTTAAAAGCGTGCTAAATCTGAATCTGAAATCTAAATCTGAAATCTGAGCGCAAGTGTCTTCCCTAAACATAGTCTGGTATGCTGAGTATTGCTCATGGTTGTCGAAGAATACTGGGTTTCATCTTGTGCGGGAATAAATTCACTGTGTAACCTGCAGACTTTAAGGACCTGCAACTTACTGACCACCTCCAAAGAGCCACTGGGTCTTCTGTTAGGCCCTCTACACCACGGTCGGTCACCCTTAATAAGAGCATTATTTTTTTCGTGTGCGTTATCTAAGGCAAGGGCAGAGAATGGTCTGGGAGTCTTGTAGATTATAAGTTTCTACTACGAACTCACGGTGAACGCTGAGAGCTGTGTTTGAGAGCTCTTCAAGGTCTTTTAAAAGAATTGTCAATCAGTGAGAGTAAAGTGGTGATCAAAACAAAAACCAAAGGGAAATATGCATTTGAGAGATTCTTTGAACAGGTTACAGCTACCCTTTTTAAGTTTTCCATTGGGCTAAACTTTGCTGAGCTTGCATGGCCCAACCCAAAAGCGCTCACTCAGGTGTTTTATAGGCGCCAGCTCCGTGGGTGCAGGAGAGCCCAAAACACCCACGAGATAGATTTATGGTTAGGAGCTGTGCACCCACACAAATCATCACAAATCATCATCAGTCACAAACGGCAGTTCTTTTTCTGCGCAAACCACACACATACGGAATTGAATGGGATATATGCAAGATTTATTTTTTCAATGTAACAATAATTGTAGTAGGGCTGATTCGAAACTACCGCAAAGCCCCAGTGCCAACCACTAGCGGGGAGTAATATAATCTATCACCTCAGTGCTCACTTCCTATTTGGTGGGTTTCCAGTTTTGACTGCACAAAACTACATTATTTGGTATTGCATTCAGCCCACAACTTTTTCTAAAACGCACCAACGCACTCTAAAAACCTGATTTCAAAAATTTTCGACTATTGTTGGGGGCTTCGCCCCCCGAACCCCCCGTGTAGTCCCCATATACTACCTCCGGGATATAATTTCACCTTTCAGTCAAAATACTCCAGAATCGCCACTGCTCTACCCCATATAGTTTGTCTATGTTTTGAGCACCCCCAGTCGTTTTGAAAGTTGGTGCCCCTGCAGGTGTTGATGATTATGCTGAAAGGTTGGTAATACATTTTCCAAATTTTTTCATGCATGTTAATGAAGTACTTTTATGTAGATATCCACACTTGGTTGCAAGTAATGAGCCAAAAAGGTCAATTGCGAGACATAAGTCCAAAACGCGAAAAAATGGGAAATCCAAAACATGGATTTCAATTCTAGAAATAAATTTTCACCAAACCCTTTATATTACGATGAAACCAAATTTAACCTGCCTAGTTCACATTGATTTAATCGTTGATATCCCGTATTCAAATAATGCGTAAAATAATCTGTACACTTGTAATAAATTCCCAAAGTTCACCAAAATTGAGTAAATTTAAAGGGGATTTACGATTGTGAATTCAAAATTAATGAATTAATTAAGGAGTACGCGTAATGGATCTTATAGATGGATTCTTTATAAAGTTCGTGTGAAATATTATACCGACGTTATAACCGTTTACCCGAAAAAAAGAAAAAAAGAAAACTGAGTTCTGAGACTCGTCTCCGAGCCAGCTCAGCGACTCCTCTTAACAACGTCACAAAGTAAACACAGGCAAATAAACTCCAGTATTGAGTTTAAATTCTACAAAATATTCCAGTTTTTTTCTCAATTTTTTGTTATTTTACTTTAATATTGTAGTAATATTTGTATTCTGAGAGTCACTTTCATACGAAAATGACTCCCAAAAAAAGATTTTGAAAACTGCAAGAATTTTGTTACTAAGGTCAACATTTCCAAAACCGCCGCCATTTTTGGATTCGAAAAGGAATTTTTATTGCCTCACATTTTAAAAAAACTTTTGGGTACCAGCTTCAACTGAGCCCAAATGCCAAACCGAGCTAAAAAAGAGCAGCATATTATCAGCACAATAATCATTAACCACCTGTTTAACACCTCTGGTTGCCGCAGCAATGACTGGACAATAAGTAAAAAAAATGAATTTCGGTTTTAAATTAAACATTATAATCATAATTATTTAATGCTGGAGCAATTACAGGGGTAGGGTAAAGGAGTTTCTAACGTCGTACCCAATCTAAGAAGATTTTCTTGAAAATACTACTAAATACATGTTAAACTTTTTAAAAATTTCACCCAGATTTTTATTTTGACATTATTTTCGAGTTATTCGAGTCGGAAATATACGAAACGATACCAACATGATTTATTAGACACATCAAAAGAGTTTTTTTTATCTGAAAGGGCATCGTTTTTTGAAAATGGCCGCCATTTTGAATTCTAAGGGAAATTTCGAGTGCCTCCACATCCTTAAATATTAGTTTTGGTCCCCCCTACAACTGTGCAAAGCGGCAAACCGTGTTCAAAAAAGTGCAGTATTGTCGTTTTTCATGTCGTGTACCGCTACCACTATTGGTGAAGGTGCCGGTCCAGACTTATCACTATTTTACCTATTATGACGGTTTGATATACCTTTAAGTTGGGTTCGAGTTTTGAGTTTGATAACAGTTTTAAATTTTTGTAAAGTTTGAAGTTCGGTTTTTTTAAAATGGGAAAGTCGATTTAAGTCGAAAGTTAAAAGTGGGTTCGCAAAATCCCTAGTAGCTGCGAAACAGATATCAATTGACAGGGATTGCAATATTTGTTGTGTTTGTTTCTTTGTGTAATTGTTACTCGCAGCTTATGGTTTTTGTGGTTTTTTTAATCATTTGATAAGGGGAAAAATCTAATTTCAGGGGGGGAAGACCTTAATTTCTTAAAGTTGTCTTACCCATGGGGGA